>CM072818.1:43466032-43715265 GCA_036937905.1 Salvia rosmarinus | reverse complement strand
CGGCTCACTCCCGGCCTGCGTTCCCAATTTCCCTCGCGCTCGG
Source organism: Salvia rosmarinus (assembly GCA_036937905.1). NCBI lineage: Eukaryota > Viridiplantae > Streptophyta > Magnoliopsida > Lamiales > Lamiaceae > Salvia > Salvia rosmarinus. The sequence continues at coordinate 43,715,222 of CM072818.1, read as the reverse complement.
AGTGAGCCCGGCCGCTTCGCGGCGCTCGCCCGCTCATCCCTTGCGCCCGGCGCGGTTCACTCGGCGCGCGTTCCCAATTACCTCGGCGTTCGGAGTGAGCCGGCTCAGCCTCGCGCTCACCGCTCGCTCTCGCGCGCCTCGCTCGCTCGGCGCGCGTCGGCTTCGCCTCTGACGGGCGCTCGTTTCAAGTGGCCAGCTCGATGCCTAAATATATATATGTTAGGTTATTTTGTGAGCTGATTTTCAATATTTTCGGTTTTCTTTGGAGCCTTGGCGAGCTCGAGTTGATCTGTTCTTCCAATTTCTTCAATTCAGTCATTGCTTAACGTCTTGTAATCGGTACTCCCGGTTTTATTTACAGATTCTTGTCTGATGTGAATTTTGGATTTGGATTGAAAGTAATTTCGATTATTTGTTCCATCGTTCTTGATCGTTTAAGTTTCGTATTGATTTATCTGCTTCGTTTAATTCCACATTCTTGTTGGGTTCTTGATTAGTTCTTGCTTTCCGACTTTAATTATTTGAATTTTATGCAAGTGGAGTTGAACTTCGGTTTCATGATTAATCGTTCTTCGTTGAATCTCATCGTTTCTTGCTTGGAGAATTTATTTAATTGCTTTCGATTTGTTTCACGAATCCGTGTTTAGTAGTTTATCATCTAGGGTTTGACAACCCCTAGTTTAGATCTATCGCTTAATTAATTTAGCTCGGGATTGACAACCACAGCTTAGGTTTTGTTTTAATTCTGTGTTTGATTCCTCGTATGTTTAAAACCACTTATGGTATTTGAATGTTTAGGATTTTATAAACTTTTGTGAGCAACACGAACATTAGGCCTGTTAAGTTTTCCTTGAGAGGCGACTAGGGTTAGCTTTCCCTACTCTAACACCTAAATGCGATTGAGTCAATTGAAAGTATACTTTTGGTTGAACAAATTTTGGCGTGGTTGAAAGTGAAACTTTAGGCATATTGTTTGTGTTGATTGTTTTCCGTGTTTCTTTTGTTTTTATTTTGTTATTCTCCGGTTGCGTGTGATCTTTTCTTGTTTGAGTGTTTTGTATGCTAGGTGCATGGTCTAAATAGACGCTTGCTATCCCGTTGGACCACCTCGAGAAGAAATAAAGGTCGCTTTTTCAGGCCGGAGGAGTTTGTACCAACACGAAAGTGGTGAGCAGATCGGAAGCGGTTTATCACGATCAACCAATTGTTGAAGATACTCCCGTTGAGAGAGAGATGGGTGAGAATGCACGTGCTCACGTGATTTTATAGGCGGTGATTGGGGCTGCTTTCGTCCCCAATTGTTCTTGGACCGGCGAGATTACAGTTGAGCAATCATTTCTCACTCATGCCTACTTTCCATGGGCTTGCTAGTGAGGATGCTTTGAAAGCTTTATGAAGAGTTTTGCTCGGTTTTGCGGTCCTTCATTGGGAGGACTAAATGAAGATCAGTGAAGATGCGGTGTTTCCGTACACCACGAAAGATAGAGCAAAGTCTTGGTTTGGCTCTCCCGCCAACTCTCTGAGGCTGGAGCCGTGGTAGACAAGTTCATGATACTACCGAACAAGAAGAGTCGAGTTGAGGTCACGGTCATGACTTTCAATCAGACGGTGACGAGCCATTCCATGAAGCTTGGGAGCGGTTCGAGGGATATTGCGTAAATGCCCTCACCATGCCTTGCGAAGAGATTCTTTATCAATTCTTCTATGATGGATTGACACGAGTTTTCGGTACATGGTGGACAATCTTTGAGGTGGAGACATTAGGTCTAGAACGGCATTGGATATCGTTGAAATTTTTGAAGCCATGGTTGCTACTTGCACGATCCGATCGGTGGAAGAACAAGCACATGCCGTGCACCCCTTCCTTCGACATGAATAAGCAAGTGGTTGAGCTTATGAGGAGGTGCAGAACTCGAGTTAAAGCCGGACCCACGGCTCCACACAAGGAATTAAGGAACCTGTGGAATGCGCAATGAACTTGGGCACAATGTTGATACTTGCCCTGGGATGGGAGATCATAACTCAGAAGGGAAGCGAAGCATATGCTATGCAAGGATTTCAACCTAAATAGCAGTTTGAGCCTAATCGGCAACAATTCACGGGGATGGAGGAACCAACATCAAGGCGAAATTCGAACCGAATCGTCATATCAAAAACCTCCGGACATCGGTTTCAGTGACAAAGACATTATTCCGAGTGATTCTCCTTAGTGATTCCCTCGGCGAAGAAATATCGTGGGCACCCGCCGCCACCTCGAAGGATGGCTTTTGAGGATATGATCACCCAAAGGATGGATGCTCGCCCAAAGATTGGATGCTCAAGACTCCACAAACAAGCGTTTAGAGGCGCAAATGGACGACTTGCTTAGCACCTTGAATGAGCTCTTGCGGCAAGGAGCAGCGGGGAAGCTCCCGAGCGGCCTCATCGAGGCTCATCGATCCTTTATTCTAAGGAGTGATAATTTTTCCAAATAAAGTGGGAGAATCATCAAGCAAGCATACGCAATCACGGAGGTTCGAAATAAGAAAGAGGCGGGTTCGGTTTAGCATAAGTCGACAAACCCTTATACCCTCTCGATACCACTTCCTACGGGTTGAAGAGCGAGCGAGATCGGCAATTCAATGAGATCTATGAGCTCTGTCCAAGGTGAATGTAAATTTACCTCTTACGGACATCATCAAAAATGTGCCCTCGTCGAGTTCTTGAAAGAGCTAGCTTGAAGAAGAAGATTTGGAGAAAATGAGAAGGTGATGATCTCCGAGCGACTAATTCCATCCCTCGACTCAATTGCCTCCCAAACTCAGGGATCCGGTAGTTTTGTTATTAAGATTGCTTTGGGTAGCGGAAAGAAATTTACGGCATGCTAGATTTGAAATTTGGGATTAATCTTATACTATTCTATGTTGACGATTAGGATTAGGTGAACTTAAACCCACTAGAATGTGTCTACAATTAGCCGATAGGTCGGTGAGATACCCTAAGGGTATTGGGATGTATTAGTTAAGATGGGTGGGTTGATTGTTCCCATCGATTTTTGTGTTGGATATGGGGATGTTAGTGAAGATGGGGTAGAACACTCACTTTGTTGGGGAGGCCATTCATGGCCACAACCAACTAACTTATTGATGTTAAGAATGGCACATTGAAAATGACCGTATGCTTGGTGAATCTGTGTCCTTCTCTACACATGATAGTGTGATATCTCCACTTTAAATGCATTGATTATCACGTTTCCATAGATCTTTGTTGATCCGCAGTCGAGAATGTTTTATCGCAGGTATGAATACAAATTTCTATAAGGGAAAGTAAACGAGATCTTTGGATCGTGAGAAAGTTAACAAGGACTTAAAAGTCGGGAATGAAGGTGCTACTTGATCTCGTTTGAAGCTATCCCGAGAAGCTCAAGTCGGGTGGAGTGGTCCTTACATCTTGGAGCAGGTGTTTCCTTGCAGGCGATGTTACTTGCGACCCAACTCCAACAAATCATTCGGCGTGAGCGGTCGGTGAGTCGAGCCGTGCTTTTAGCGTGAGGGTCGAAAGAAGTGGAGAGCATTTTGCTCGTCGGTCCCGATATCTTTGACCCGGATTGTGTGGGGCTCAAGGCGTTAAGCCCAGAGTACTACGTGGGAGTTTACCACAGTTTTTCTTTTTTTTTTTTTTTTTTCTTTTCTCTCTGTTGATGCGGCTTTTATAGTGGGCGGCGTTTTAAAGAGGTATATTGCCTCTTCAGATGGCGTTCAAAGTTTTCCGCGTTGAAGCCGAGCCGTTCACGGTTGGCGCTCAATGCGAACCGTTCGAGAAAGAATCTGAAACCATTTCGGTGGCTTCAATCGAACCGGTTGAAGATTTGGTCGATAGCTTTTCTCGGTAGGCGTTCGGTGTGAGCGGCGTTCATAAAATAGGCGAATGATTTTGCGGTGGCGCTCAACCATCTGCGAAGAGGCCTCAAACCGGTAAAGAAAACGGCGTTCGACATTCATATATATAAAAAAAAAAAAAAGGTGAGCGGCGATCGGTGAATCGGTCGTAAATGAAGTGTTGCCTATTTTCATTCCATTCAGTTTAAGCTCGGCGCCCGCCCTCGTTAACAATTTGACCGAGCGAGCGCCCCACCGGCGTTCTCCGTACCACCAGCACCGACGGCGCTCGTTCGTGAGCGCCCGTTCTCCTCCGCCCGTCTCCACAGCGCCGCGCGTCTCCGCGACCCGTCACGCTCGCATCCCCGTCTCCTCGATCGGCGCTCCTGCGACGCCCGTTCCCTTCGCGCCCTCCTCCTCACGGCCGCGCGCCATCTCCGCCACGCTTTCGCCTGGCGTTCACGGCTCTCTCCGGCCGGCGGCGTATCCACAGCGCCCGCTCATTCGGCCACTGAAACAACCGGCGCTCGCCCGAGCCGGCGTTCACCGTCCCGCGCTTGCCCATGCGCGCCCGTTCCGTTCCACGCCCGACAACTCGCCCACCGTCCGTCTCCTCGGCGGTGCGCATTCCCGGCACCACCTCACTGTCGAGCTACCTCGCTCGCCCGTCGCCCGCCTCGCCCCAGCAGCGCGCCCTTGCGACCCGCTGCTGCTCTCGATCGTGCACCTACGCGTTCAACTTTCGGCCGGCTCACTTACCGGGCGCTCTCTCTGCTTGCGCTTCGCATGCGCGCTCATTTCGACCTCCCGGACTTTTGACTCGATCTTCGGCTAATTTCGGTAGTCTCTTTACATGGTTCGCTGCAAAATCCTCTCGCCTCTTGGTGGCTTGAGCAGAAGCGGCGAAGGTGCTTCGGGATCGGTGAACAACCCGAAGATCTACAGGCGAACTCTGATGCCCGTTCGCGATTTTACGCCCCAATTATCTTTTACTCGTCATTCGTTCGAAGGATATGATCACCACGTTCTTTTGATTGGAATATTTTAGCTTCATTGGGTGTTGATGGAGCTGTTAAAAGATATTTGAAATTGTGAGGTGCGCTTGGTTTGGCAACTAGGGAACCCGAAGATGGTTTTAAGCGCTTTGCTTAGGGAATTTTGTGTGTCACTCGAGACCGGTGAAGATTTTAAGTGCGTTACGCTCGGTTGGGGAGAATAGATTTGCCGTTACACCTAAGGTTCTGCGTGAGGTTTGGGTTTTCATAGTAATGGTTTTCCGATGTACCAAAGTTTCCTATGGTATGAGACATGGAAAATTTTAAGCGGTTTGACAATTGGTCATCGTGAGCACTTCAGTGCCTTTATTCGAGACCACTGCTTTGGTTATCGCTCATAAGTTCCTAGCATACAACCTAGGGAGGAAGCAAGCCAATAAAGTGAGTGCTATAGCTTTTCTTCTTGTGGTGTCTTTGTGAATAATAAGAAGGTATGTGCAGCACCGTTCTTATGGCGATTTGAGTATATGAGGCGGGCCGTAGGCCAAACTCTCCTTGAGCGATACCCTTTTATACTTGCCAAATACTTTGTGGGAGTGACTAGAGATGATATACACGCCGGGCTCCTTTGTTATTGAGCATCTCCCCATCACTTTCGATGATTTCGGTTGATTGCTTGACACCCGGAACATTGCTTCCTATGAAGCCGCGTCTTGTTCAAGTATATCACATTCAAGCGAACCGACCATCCGGGTCTAATGTGGGACGGCTACCCAATGGATGAAGATTCCACGATGATCGAGGCCATAGAAGAAGGACAAGCGGCGCTGATGTCACACCCTCCTTGCTTTTCTCCCGTAGGTCCAGCGGCAACTTTCCGGTGGTCTTGGGGATCATTTGAATCCGATTTTGGCGGTTCGCGAGCCACTTCCGCGCCGATTTGGGGACTTTAGCTCTCACGGAATCGAGCTTTGAGAGGTATCGGCGGCGATGGGTCGGCAATTCACGAGTTCGGTAATCTTGACCCGGGGTTTCGGAGAGTTCCGTCTTGAGGTATATCGGTGTCTTGGCGCCTAAAATCACGATTCAGCGCCTTGTCAATCTTCGGCAGGCGTTTGGGATTTCCGTCAAAGATGTTCTGCGTTAGACACCCATAAGCGGCATTTGGCGACCTTCAAGCTGATGGGGCGCTGGTCCCTATCCCACACCTCACCACCACCATGGGACAGCGGTGAAGCTTCTTTGTTGGAAGTATATATATATTTCCTTATTTATTTTGCTCGTCCTTTTTCGGTGGTTCGTTGTTTCCTTTTGTGGTTTGTTTGTTTTCCTTGTCTTTTACGGTGCTTCTTTGCGGGACTATCCTTGGAACTTCGATGTCACGCTTGCCTCGCTTTCTCTTATTGTTATCGAGAAGTCCGTTCCTTTTAGCCTTATTTTGTTGTTCATGTTTAGAGCTCGAGACGATGCTCATCTATGTGTGGGGGGAGTTGTTGATGATATGTTGTATATGTTGTGCTCGGGATATGTGCATGATTATTGTGGATCTATACTTACTTTGGTATCTTGTGCTCAAGTTTTTGTCTATCTGAATAAGTTAGGATTGTGATTTGTGCACCGAACTCTGTGGTATTGGTGAACCTTGATGTGTTCCGTTTATCTTGTTGTTACGTTTTGAAGTGCAATGTGAATTGACGGGGTTGTGAGAATTGATCTTAAATCAAGGGTTATTGATGTGATTTGTCCGACTAATGTTAGGGGGAGTGTTAACAGTGTGGTTACCTATATACTTGTTTCTTTAAAAAAAAAAAAACTATGTTTTTATGTGAGATTGTTGAAATGGAGGATGGGATTACGCCCCTCTCTCGTAAATTGAAATGGGCATGGAAACCACGATAGGAGACTCGAGTTCATCGAGAATTCACCTTTTCGACCATTGTTCCAATCTGTTAAGACTTTCCATGTTTATTGTTGAGATTATATAAATGGAGGATGGAATTACGCCTCTTTCTCGTAAATTGAGAAATGGGCATGGAAACCACGATAGGAGACTCGAGTTTATCGAGACTTCACCTTCGAACATTGTTCCAAAATCTCATTAATATTTTCTTTGTGTTCTCAAAGAAACTTGTTGCTAAAGGTAACCATTTAGTTAATTCACCTCTAACGGAGAGTTGGGTGCGAGCAAAAATGATCCTCTTGTTTATTTGACTTTCTCACAATCTTAGATTTGTTTCGCATTAACTTGATTCGTATTCATCATGTTGGGGAATTTCAAATAGAGTTTGATTGATTGGATTAAGAGTTAAAGTTCATGAGTTATTTTCTACTCTTGTTAGTATAGACTTTGCTTGAGGACAAGCAAATGGATAAGTGTGGGGAGTTGTTTGGTATGAATCTGTGCTGATTCTTGGTATTGTTTGCATGTTGTCTTCATTAGTTTATCACATTTATGCCGTTTGTTCAATTATTATTTATCGTTTCGGACTTACTTGGTTCGTTTCAATGTTTTGCAGAAAATCGGCATTAAAAGGATGAAATCTATCTACCAAGGATCAGGTATAATGAAGAGCATCGCGATAGGAGTTCATAAATGCGGATCCTATTTCGGAGTTCGGACGAAGGAGAGCGAGGCAATTATTGAAGTCGCGCGACCCCATCGCATGGCCGAGCATCCGCGCGCGACGCGACACGCGCGCCGCCGCGCAGCGCGCAGCGCGCGCGCGCCCTCCGTCCACGCGCACTCGACGCCGGCTCACTCCGGCGCTCGTTCCCAATTCCCTGGCGCCGGGTGAGCGCCGGCTCGCCCGCGCACCTCGCCAGCAGCGCCTCGCCCGCTCCCAAGCACGCCAAGACCGGTTCCTCGAGCGCGTTCCCAATTTACCTCGTGCGTTCGGAGTGAGCGCCAACCTTCCGCTCACCCGCTCGCCCTCTCGCGCGCTCGCTCGCTCGGCGCCCGGCGTCGCCTCGCCTCTGACGGGCGCTCGTTTCAACCGCGCTCGATGCTAAATATATATACGTTATTTAGGTTATTTCGTGAGGCTGATTTTTACGTATTTTCTGGTTTTCTTTGGAACGCGCCGCTGAGCTCGAGTTGATCTGTTCTTCCAATTTCTTCAATTCAGTCATTGCTTAACGTCTTGTAATCGGTACTCCCTTGAGTTTTATTTACGGATTCTTGCAATCTGATGTGAATTTTGGATTGGATTAAAGTAATTTCTCGATTATTTGTTCCATCGTTCTTGATCGTTTCGTTTACGTATTGATTTATCCTACTTAGTTTAATTCTGTTCTTGTTGGGTTCTTGATTAGTTCTTGCTTTCCGACTTTAATTATTTGAATTTTATGCAAGTGGAGTTGAACTCGGTTTCATGATTAATCGTTCTTCGTTGAATCTCATCGTTTCTTGCTTGCGAAATTTATTTAATTGCTTCGATTTGTTTCACGAATCCGTGTTTAGTAGTTTATCATCTGGGTTTGACAACCCCTAGTTTAGATCTATCGCTTAATTAATTTAGCTCGGGATTGTGACCACGGCTTAGGTTTCTGTTTAATTCTCGTGTTTGATTCCTCGTAAGTTTCAAAACCCTTATTGGTATTAGAATGTTTAGATTTTATCGCTACATGAGCAACACAAACATTAGGCCACATTAAGTTTTCCTTGAGGGCGACTAGGGTTAGCTTTCCCTACTATAACACCTCGTGCGATTGCGAGTCAATTGAAAGTATACTTTTGGTTGAGCAATTTGTATGGTTCAAGAACTACCTCATGGATCTAGATGTGGTACCGGTTTGCCCAAGAGTATCATAGTTTCTTCGTGATAACTCAGGCAGCGATGTAACTTCGAAGGAACCTCGGACCCACAAGGCAACGAAACACATAGAGAGAAAGTACCATGTCATACGAGAAATCGTTAGGCGATGGATGTGCTGATTGAGAAGATTGATACTGCGGATAACCTGGCTGATCCATTCACGAAGAAACGCATAAAAAGTCTACGAAGAGCATATTCGAGGACTTGGATTATGAAGATAGCACCCACTTAGAAAGGAAACTTTTCTATAAGTGGGAGAAGCAAAGTGATTGTGTTGTTTGTAATAGCTAGTAGAGAGACACATTGTATACTAAAAGTTTTGCTTTAGTATAAGTGGGAGATTGTTGGATTTGTATCTTTGAGCGCTTTTGGTTGAGCTTGTATACAATGTTTCTGTTACCACTATTACAATCTCCTATCTTAATTGTTTACTTGATTGCATATATATGTCCTCTTATCTCATATATAAGTTAGATCATACGGTGTGTTGTAGATCACGAGTACGTATGATTGGTCAAGCTTAATGAGATATAAATAGTATCACGGTGAGACAACTTGAGGGCGAGTTGTCGGTATAGCCGGTGTAGATAAGAAGTGACTTGACTTGGTTGCTTGTCTATCTTGATGCGTCTCGGCGTATTGATGTCTATCTTTGTACGTCTCGACGTATTGATGGATCACGATGAGATGAGTTCTTCTATCGACCGTCGTGAAGAACCTAGATCTCGAGACTTACGTTGATCTAAATCTCGATAAGGTATTAGGTGAGTATGAGTTCTTGACCATCACTTTGACTTGCTATGGGTGAGGGTTGATGAGATAACCCAAGATTCTCTCGCATCTTGGGTGGTGGCAATGTCTTGTATGTCATGCTAGTTATCTCAGACGAGTCACCAGATCCGTTTAGGATGATGACTTCCCTTAAGGAGCTCAAAGGTTTATTGTACTAAACCTGCGGGTTGAGTTATCTCAAGTACAATAATAAGGTTGAGTGGTACTACTTAAGGAATTAAAGATATTAATTATTTTGTCGTCTCGAACGTTGTAAATAATTAATGGACGACGATATCTTAAATACGGGATTCAGAAGTCTAAGTGCGAGCCCCGACTCAACTTCAAAATAAAGGGTAAGTCAGCATTTATTCTCTAGTGGCATGAATAAATGTTTATGAATTAATTTATGTTCAGGTGAACATAAGATAATTAATTTATTTGAGGCCATCTTTATTCCTTGTATTTGATCCACAGGCTGGCCCATCCGAACTGTGGCTAAGGTGAAAATCGCCCACTCTCTCTCTAGTCCCACTTGGGACTCGATTTGATCCTCTCTATCCTAAAGGATATTATTATATTTATTAGATATGCATAGATCCTATCTAGATAGGATTTGGGAGTCATTATAAATATAAGGTGAGAGAAAATCAAGGCTAATCCTCATCCTCATTTTCGAGAATTCTATTGCCAAAATAGTGAGATTTTCAAAATCTTGTGAGAAGAAAGAGGGTGATTTTCTATAGATTCTCCATAGATTGTCCTCACTCGGCATAGGAGTTTAGGCAAACGGATCGATCCGTAAGATCAAAGCACCAGTCTTGATCCATTCATCCCCGACAGACCGCGGTAAACACGAGAAAACCCCTACGTGTTGCAATTAATTATATAGGTGCATGCTGGCATATAATCAATGTATGGTGAATTAAACATCCAAGATAGATCCTCGAGAGGGTTAAAATCAGATTTCCCACCAATCAAGTCGCTAGGGTCGGTAGCACAAGCATCGCCACCGGGTCAAAAGTACTTGTGTGGCTAAACGCGAGTGACCCGCCAGCCGGAGAACGAAGCCTTAAAGTTGAGAATTATTCATCTCGAGGTCCAGGGGGTGGATGTCTCTGCTGACGGCCTTCAAGGGCGCTTGATACAATGTGAAGAACAGCTTGAGCTGGCGCAAGAGAAGTTGGCGCGGGTCTCAGAAGAGCATGCTGAATATGAGGCGGTGATTCATCGGTGCAGTGGTATCACCATATCCGAGGCGACGATCGGGCTCAACTCTTGTTAGCTGAAGGCATGGTACTAAGGGATGAAGAGGGGCTCAACAGTAAGAGTTTTAAAGATTGCCTTGATGAGCTGGTCAAATGCCTCCAGCTTTACGAGATCGTCCGCAAGCGGCGTATGCCTGAGCCCCGCAGTCATGCCCCAGCCGACGTGAGAATTGAAGAAGTCGAGGTGGGAGGCGGCTATATGGACCACGCCGAGGTGCTCGACTAATGGGTTCAGATATGTCGAAATGTCATCTCGTGATCGGGCCCCATCTTCGGGTGTTCGGCGATAAGGATGTCGTGTCGGGGCGAGGTCGTGAAGACTGGCGAGGACGGTGAGGTCGAGAGGCAGGAGTTCGACCTCGGCCCAAGGAGTATCCACTTCGGGTCGGGGCACCTCTGTGCCTGTTCAAAGAGCCCCTGGAGTAGGCCGTGGCGATGCCGACCTCATTGACTGGGTTGAAGGCACTCGCAATAGCACGAGGTCCCTATAGCGTGGTAAGGTCGACCCAAGTCGAATCTCTCGAGGAAGACTTGGGGCTTATGATGTGTTACGATAAAAGCAATAAATCTAAATCCTAAACTTGATTTGGGGTGATGATTAACTAAGATTAATATGAAAATTAAACATGCAAACGATTCACGATAGTTCAAAGCGCTTCAAACGCACAGGAATAATTCAAGAGTGAGATAAACTAGGGTATTAGGGTTCTTCATTTCTTGATTAATCGATTGTTGCTTGATCAAGAAATATACCTATTCATGCAATATTCAAACCTCAATCCAAACACTCACTTTCGTTCGTGGATTAAACCTAGGTTATCAAATTTCACAAATACATAAACTATTAGAGTCCCGCTTCCAGAACCTCTAATCCAATCTATTCCTATGATGCAACGATCTATCTCGATAATACACTAAACATACAAATAAAATAATGATTAATCAATTACAAATTCCTATCATGCACGATCTCTCTCGATAATACACGAAACATAAATAATTCAATAGAGATCAATCACTCAACAATAAACCCTAGGTTTCAATTGGTATTCTCAATCAAACAAATCATCAATTAATCAATTTGAATCACCCAACCCTAGAAAAGAATTAGTTCATGCTCGCCTCACGATTCAAACAATTAAAATCGATAGAAATCATTATCCAACAATCAAACGAAGAAAATCAATAACAAGTCTTACAATCAGAATGTCGTTGATGGATTTCTCCAATCAAATGTCTTGAATCAATGCCAAATGCAAAGAAATTACAAGGAAAAGTCGATGAACAAATCGGTGGGAGAGAGCTTTATCCAAGCAAACCGACGGCAAAACCGAAAATATCGTATGTAAGAATGTGTTCAGGGTTTCACGCGTTACACTTATATATATTCATGAAATTCACGCCTAGCCGGACGGATTCCCAGCCACGGACGCGAGGTCTTCAAAACCGAGCCAAATAATGAGAACCCAACACGGGCGCTGACTCAAGGTCGGACGCTGGTGTTGGAACGGAGGCGGCCGGACGATACCGTCGCGACGCGCCCTTCTCCGGATCGGACTCAAGATTGACGCCGCGCGGACGCGATGCAGCGTACGGACGCGACGCCTTTCTCGAAACTTCAACTGACGCCAGCGCCGGGCCTTCTCCAGCCACGGACGCGCCTCTCTGACTACATCACTGGGGACACCCAGCCGGACGATTCCGGTGCGGACGCGGAATGTCTCGACGATCTCAACTCCGCGCCCGGCACGACGCGACACGTGGCCGGACGCTGGCCTCACGCTGGCGCCCACTCGCCAGACGCACTCAGCAGGCTACGCCCGAGTCCGCGCTTGCTTTTAAGCTCCAAATGTGTAAACGCGACTTTCCTACACAAAACAAAACTAGCATGATTCCAATAAAAGATATTCAAACTTAAGCATATAGGAACCAAAACGTAACAAACAAACAAAGAAAACACAACAAAACATGCAAAACAACTCCCCACACTTAACTCTTTGCTTGTCCTCGAGCAAATTTAGTTTCTTGAAAAGAGTGGTACACATAGAATCAATACTTCAAATAGAATCAATCTCATATTCACATCCATTCAATGCATTTTAATAATATAGTTCTCAATATAATGATCCTCATTCATCAATCAAAACATGTGACTAATCATAGAATAGGCAGTGTTTCGACCAATATGATCTCAAAATCAATATCGACTTATATGGTTCCCTTTCATGTAAGATATCCCAATGACAAAATCAAATAAGAATTTGTGGAACTTAAAACCGATTATAGGACAATGATCGTTAGGTGGAAACTTCAAGTTATACACTCGAGTATCCTAACGTAGATATCTATACTCATAGCAAATAGTCTCCATTAGAGACAACACAAGCAAGAGGGTAGAGCCCTTATTCAATTTTAAGCCCACTTATTTCATACAATATTTATTTTTATTTTTATTTTTTTTTTTTTATTTTTATTTTTATTTTTATTTTTTTGTCCACTTTTTCTAGAAAATCATACAAAAGACAGTTTCCATTTACGAAGCATATGACATCCGATCACACACTTTGTCTAAACACACTTCCTAATTATGTCCCACGCTCAAATCGACGACTAAGAATTATCAAACTAAAACCATATACCAAGATGCAAAGAAATTCAGATCAAAACGCAATCAATTCAACTTAAAGCATAATTCTTCATACACCATTGATTTCAAGAGAATAAATTGTCTCTAATCCAAACAAAGAGTTAAGAAACGATGAAACACAACGACAAGACGCAACAAAACTGGAAACGACAAACGACAAAACAAAACGACACAAACCAAACGATATCCCCCACACTTAAAACAAAAGGTCCTCATCAGATATGAATATAAAAGATAGTAGAGCGATTTCGAAATTGACGAAAGCGGAGCTATGGGCATCAAACCGAAACAAACCTACAAAACAAAACACCAAAACAGACGAACACGTAACAAAAAGAAAACGACACACACACACAAAAATGAAAAACATTTAACACTCCAATAGTGACGAATCACTATTGGTCGACGGCGCGGTGGAGGTGGATCGCCATGAAATGAAGTCCAAGCTTTCCATCGAGCCTCGAGAGCGCCATGCGCCGATTATGCTCACCCATCTCGCTGATTGTATTGGTTCCGCTGGTTCTCGCTTCTCCAAAGTCGATTCGTTCGTCAAGACGCTCATTTTGCCGATCGAATCGAGAGAGATGTCTTGACGAAACTCGTCCATCGACCGCTAATTCATTCTCGAATCGCCCAAACTCCTCACGCACGGAATAGTAGCCTCGCTCGACGGACCTTGCCGAGAAGTGAACTGGGTGATCGGGATCGGCGTTGCTCTCGAAGAGGTCTGTATCCTCTCCTGCATCGGTATGCCGATCGCCTTCTTCATCGATGCAAGAGTGGTATCAAAATCATCATGTCGCTGTATGGGATGGGATGGTCCTTGACCTCTACTGAGCTCAGCTGCGCGATGCATGTATCTCCTCACGCTTTCTATCATGCGGTACAAGGGTCGCCTTATTATAAGCAAGCGGCGCCAAGCTCATCGAGGTCAATCTTTTCGCCTTATCAAATTACGTCCCAGAATGCGTGCCTCATTACTAATTATCCTCAAATGCACACTTAGTCCAGTGGGGATTTGGCATAAGGTAGGCCGACACTTTACTTACGGGCGAATTAATCTGCAGATGCTCCCAAATGAAGAAGGTCATTAACCTTCGCTTTCTTAACCGCACAAGTGAGGAGGAAGACCTCACCAGATTAACTTTATTAGCCTGTTCATTGTCGAAGACATTGAAGGCAATGAATTTGTGCACCATTGCCAAAGCCGATCCTCGATAAACCCACTCGGCGTCCCAACCGATTTCACCAATTATTAAAACACAAAGCTCCCATGCCTCTCTCACATTGAAAGATTGAGGTACACCACGTGCACCCGAGGTCGGAAATCCAAATACACCCTTCATAACACGAGGTGTAACAACATACTCATTCCCCAACAGACGACAGGTCATATTATCTGATTCATCATCAAAACTCATTGTACAGTAGAATTCAACCAACAACGGAGAATAACCAGGCAATTCCATCATAGCATACTGAAGTAAGCCTAAGTTCTTTAAATATTTTTTTATCTTATCTTCCAGACCCAAACTTATCATCGCCGCCAATTAAATACACGCGGAGGAGTAATATCTTGATGGATAAAGCGGCGATGAAGGTACCTTCCATAGATTATAGATAGGGAAGGCGGTCAATACATAATATCGATATCTTCGATGGGTTCCTCCATAGGAATGTCATCATCTCGGATGACGCGAGCTAGATCCAATGGATTCTTCTGCATTTAACCATATCTCAGAAGTGAGGTACTTGGGCAAGGCAAGTGAAACGCTGCACGAAGGCGTGACCCGAGTTCGCTCCCAAGAATCTGCAAGCAAAATTTGTTCCACCAAATTGTTCTACTTAGTCGCCGCAATAGCACGAGGTCCCTATAACAAGTGGTAAGGTCGACCCAAGTCGAATCTCGAGGAAGACTTAACAGGCTTATGATGTGTTACGATAAAAGCAATAAATCTAAATCCTAAACTTGATTTGGGGTGATGATTAACTAAGATTAATATGAAAATTAAACATGCAAACGATTCAACGATAGTTCAAAGCAGTTCAAACGCATGTGAATAATTCAAGAGTGTGAGATAAACTAGGTATTAGGTTCTTCGCTCTGATTAATCGATTATTGCTTGATCAAGAAATCTACCTATTCATGCAATATTCAAACCTCAATCCAAACACTCGACTTCGTTCCGTGGATTAAACCTAGGTTATCAAATTTCACAAATACATAAACTATTAGAGTCCCGCTTCCCAGAACCTCTAATCCAATCTATTCTATGATGCAACGATTCATCTCTCGATAATACACCTAAACATACAAATAAAATAATGATTAATCAATTACCAAATTCTATCACGCACGATCTATCTCGATAATACACGAAACATAAATAATTCAATAGAGATCAATCACTCAACAATAAACCCTAGGTTTCAATTGGTATTCTCAATCAAACAAATCATCAATTAATCAATTTGAATCACCCAACCCTAGAAAAGAATTAGTTCATGCTCGTCTCACGATTCAAACAATTAAAATCGATAGAAATCATTATCCAACAATCAAATGAAGAAAAATCGAATAACAAGTCTTACAATCGTAAATGTCGTTGATGGATTTCTCCAATCAAATGTCTTGAATCAATGCCAAATGCAAAGAAATTACAAGGAAAAGTTGATGAACAGTCGCGTGGGAGAGAGCTTTTATCCAAGCAAAACTGACGGCAAAAACTGAAAATATCGTGCGTAAGAATGTGTCTAGGGTTTCACGCGTTACACTTATATATATTCGCGGAAATTCACGCTCAGCCGGACGGATTCCCAACGCCGGACGCGAGGTCTTCAAAACCAGCCAAATAACGAACCCAAATACGGACGCCAGACTCGCCACGGACGCTGGCGCTAGGAACGGAGGCCACGGACGCGCCTTCTTCTCGACGGACTCGATTGACGCCCAGCCGGACGCGACGCTCTTTCGAAACTTCAACCGACGCCACGGACGCGGGCTCCTCACGGACGCGACGCGGCGTCTCTCGACTACATCACCGGGACACCCAGCCGGGCGATTTCCGTCACGGACGCTGAATGTCTGGACGATCTCAACTCCGCCCGGCCGGGCGCGACACTGGCACGGACGCTGGCCTTCACGCAAGCGCTCCACCTTCGCCAGACGCACCCAACCCGGCCACGCGAGTCCGGCGCCATGGTGCTTAAGCTCCAAATGTGTAAACGAACTTTCCTACACAAAACAAAACTAGCATGATTCCAATAAAAGATATTCAAACTTAAGCATATAGGAACCAAAACGTAATAAATAAACAAAGAAAAACACAACAAAACATGCAAAACACCGACCCGAGATTTTGTTTCAATCGTAGCTTCATGATTTTTGGCGGTGCATCTCGGAAACTCGAGTGATCTCAGATATAGCTTAGACTTGGTTTTAGTCATAAATGTATTTAGACTTTGTATCGAAGTGTATATTTTCCCCATAAAGAGGTACAAATTGTACGAGATCCGATTTGGACGTCGTTTGCATGTAGATGTTCAAATTAATGAGTAATTTGTATGCCTTGCAAGTAGATGTTCAAATTAATGAGTAACTGTGTGCTTGCCTTGTTTGTCGAGAAATATCGATAGGGATGATCCCTGATCCGATTTGGACATCGCTGTACGTGGATGTTTCAAATTAATGAGTAATATGTATGTGCTTGCACGTAGATGTTTCAAATTAACGAGTAATCAGATGTCTTGGGTGGTCCTCGGCGCGCTTAGTTGAGTACCCTACTTTGTAGGTTTGTCATCTTCGCAAGTCCCCTTTGAAGGAAGTTGTGCTTCACCCGAGGTGAGAACGATTTTCACATAGGTATAAGATAGACTAAGTAATCCACTCATAATAAAAAGAGATGTTTTATTGATAAGTAAATGACATCGTGCTTGGAAAAATAGAAATAGGGCTAACATAATGCCGATGTGAAATAAAACTATTTAAAGTACCTCATCGTGAATGATATGCCGTGTTGGGGGATAAGTGCACCGGATAGGTGAGCAAGCTTATAGGACCCTTTGTCGAGGTCCTCGTGGATCGCGGTATGGGCCTTCCCATGTTGGATCCAACTTATTAAGGCGCCGGCTTTACTAGCTTCATTGTTCCAGGGGCGAGGTCGCCTCGCGGAGTGTGGAGGCTTTCACCTTCCGTTGTAGTACTTTGCTACTTGACATTTGTACTTGGCTTCATTGATGAAAGCGAGTTCACGCTTTTCCTCTAGAGCATCGAGATTGGCCCGTAGGTTCTTCCGTTGCCATGCTCGGCAAAATTGAGAGTTCTTGGGCTCGGGGCACCGATCTCACCGGTATAATGCCTCGGTACCATAGACTAGGTGAAGGGTGTTTCTCCGGAAAGTCCGATGTGTCGCTCAGATAACCGAGGACTTGAGGAGATTTTCAACCCAATCCCTTTAGCTCGATCTAGCCTCTTTTCAATCCTTATGACGATCGATGATTTGTCACTCGGTCCGACCATTTGCCCGTGGTGTGCGACCGATGTGAATCGCCGCTAATCTGGAGCTCTTCACACCATTCTTTGAAATTTTTACCGACGAACCGGTGCGCTTGTCCGAGATCAAGACGTGTGGTATGCCAAGCGGCAACTATATTTTCCAAACAAAGTTCGGATCCTTTGCTTGTGAGATTTGAAAGAGGCTCGCTCGACCCATTTTGTGAAGTAGTCTATGGCTACAACCAAATACCTAAGTCGCCGGTGCTCGGTCGAAGGGACCAACGATATCAATTCATCGCATAAAAGTCCATGGACTTTGTAGGCTACTGAGGTCGGTTTGAGGTAGCTTCTTGACTGTGGCATGGAGTTGGCACTTCGGACACTTCTTGACAAGATGTGGCTTCCACAAGATCCCATGTGAATCTCGTTTAGTACATAGTCCGCCTCTTCTGGCCCAAGGCTTCTCAGGAGGGGTTGAAGGTAGGATTTTCTGTAGAGAGTTCCTTCGTGAATAAGGTACTTCTGGGACTTGATCATCATTTTTTTGGCTTCGAGCCGATCCTGTGGTAGCACGCCTTCTTCCGTGTATGCTCTTATAGGAGTCATCCGGTTCGGTTGGGTCTCGTGATGATGCTAATGTGGGCTCCTCGATACTCCTGGATTGAACTTCTTCCACTGGTGGATTTGTAGATGACGAGGCTAATTTGCTGAGGACGTCCGCTCGGATATTCTCCCCTCGCGGGATTCAGTGAATTGTGAAATACCAAGGCGTCAAGATCTCTTTAGCCTTCTCAAGGTATTGCTTCATCCTATCCTCTTTGGCCTCAGATTTTCCTAAGACTTGGTTTACCACCACCGGGAATCTTCAAGATCCGATTTTTTCACTTTCAACTCCTTTGCAAGACGAAGTCCTAAGATTAGTGCTTCATACTCCACCTCGTTGTTGGTGGTGGGAAGGAGAACCAAGTGCATAGGTTACTTCTTATTTTTCCGGACCGAAGCAAGATGTCCGCCCGCCACTGCTTTGCATGGTGCTTGTCCACACATTTGCCAACAGCTATCGTAGGTTGAGGCGGGTTCCTCCGTTATGGGCGGAGGCCTGGAGTGACCTTTGGTAGGATTGACCTCGGTAAACTTGGCTTCTACCGAAGTCGCCTAGAGCTTGCCTTTATGGCGATGGTCAGGGAGTATAAGATGTCATGCTCACGAGATCCAAGCCCACTTAGCTATACGCCCGACGATTCAGGTTTTGACAAGACTTATCTCGGGGTAAGTCGGTCAAGACTGGATGGAATGGGCTTGAAAATAAGGTCGGAGACGTCGCATGCTCACCACGGCCAACGCTATTTTTCAAGTCGGTGTACCTAGTCTCCGATCCTTTGAGAGCTCGGCGAGATGAAATAAATAGGAGTTATCGTCCGAGCTCATCTCGCACCAAGATCAGACCGACACCTCATCCGAGGCGGCCAGATATAAGGAAAGGAGCTCGCCTTCTTTTGGGACGGACAGTGTGGGCAGGTCGTGCAGGTACTCCTTTAGCTGTGTGAAGGAGACATGGTGTTCATCCTCCTGGTAGAGGCGGTCGTGGTCGGTTTTGGTCGAAAACCGAACCGAACCGATAAAACCGAAAAACCGAAAAATACTATTTAGACCGAACCGAACCGAAATGACAATATCAACCGAACCGAAATCGACCGAACCCGAAAGGTTTCGGTTCGGTCGATTCGTCCAAACCAAATTGTCATAATATCATACAATATTTTCATCAAAACGATATCAATGTTCTTTATATATAATAGTTAAATAATGAAAGATAATAGTAGAGGCTAATTAGTGGAAATAGGAGAAATAGAAATATGAATTTGGAGAGTTGGCATGAATAATTTCGAAAAATATAATTTTGAGAATTGCATTATATCCCAAATCATCTCCGATTCACAAAGAAAGCTCTAACTCGGAAGATCCCTCAGCGGATCGAACAAAGCCATTACTAAACTGTTAGATGAAAGAAGATATTAAAATCGTCTCACCACAAACAGCAGACTAAGCAAGCAGGCTAGAAATCTAACATTTTGATATCAGTGGTTGCAATTTTGTTGCTCTCGAACAAAATTTCAAGATTACTTTATATGCAAGCAAATTAGGATCTAACAAAGATAAAAACTTTGCAAACACCAAATTTTAACAACCCCAAGAATAAGTTCAAAAGCTCAAATTTATCTGCATTTGTGCTACAAACTACAACAAATTAAAAGCAAATATTCAACATATCCATTGTCTACAAACTACAACAAATTGCATTATACTAACCATTATACATCTCCTTCTCGATATGGCCGTATGCGACGTACTGCTGATGGGGATGATGAGTCCTCACGCTGCTGAAGATGAGGAGCACCACTGCACTGGCGCCGAGAGAGATAGGGAAGAGGCGTTGCCACGTCGTCGGCAGGTTGCAGAGACCTCCGGCAACGACGACGGCGAGATAGAGCCATAGAGGAGAGGAGACAAGAAGGGATGAGAGTTTATTAGTTTGCTGTTTGAACTTGCAGAGAAAGAATATGTTCTCGATTTGCGGCAGACTGCACCAAAAATGGGGGGAGGGGGAACTAAACCAAATATCTAAACCCTAAAATTATAAACCGGACCATTCGGTCGGTTCGGTCAGAACCGAACCTGAAAGCCCATAAACCGTGAACCGACCGATTCTCGCTTGGTTTTAACATTTGAATCGAACCGAAACCGAAACTCATATATCGATCGATCGAAATCGATCGAAACCCATCGGTTCGGTTCGGTTTCGGTTTCGGTTCGATGCTCACCCCTACCCCAGCGAACCGGCTCTCTCAAGATTTTGAAGAAGTGAGTTGTTTCTCGGCAACCGGGATAGGAACTCTTGAGAGGCCAAGCATCCGGTGAGTTTGTGGATCTCACGAACGGTCTTTGCACTGCATGTCAAGTATCGTCTTCACTTTGGTGGGATTAACCTTCAACCCTTCGAGAAACCCAAGATCCGTGAATTTCCCGCTTTCATCATGAACGTGCACTTTTGAGGGTTGAGTTTGAGATTGGCCGACCGAGTTCGGAGGATGGTTCCGAGATCCCCGCACAACTTTCCATCTTTTGCTGACCACTATGTCGTCGACGTAGACCTCAACGATCTTTCCGATGTGATCTTTGAATATTGCGCCCACCATTCGTTGGTAGGTAGCTCGACGTTTTCAATCCAAAAGGCATTTTCGGCATGCAAAGACATCAAGTCGATGATGAATGCCGTTTTGGGCGCCTTCCTTACTCATCAAGACTTGGTGGTATTCCTTATATAGATCCAGAAACCAAGATCTCGTGGCCCACCAATGCCTCCACCTTCTTGTAAATATCGGGGAGGATACGGATCCTTTGGGCGTTGTTTATTCAGTCGGTATAGTCGACACACATGCGCCACCCCTCCCGGCTTTCGAACGATGACGAGATTAGCCATCCGTGTTGGGTACTGACCTTGAACAGGATCTCGCTTTCGAGTTGGGTCACTGTCCCTTATCACCTGCTACGCTCGCCGCAAATGCCCTTTTCTTTTGTCGAACTGGTTGGGTAGCCGTATCGATGTTGAGTCGGTGAGTGATGAGCTCGGGTGACACTCTGTCATGTCGAGTGGTGACCACGCCAACACGCCCCTGTATTCCTCGAAGTTGCATAACATGTTGTCGAATGTCGGTGGGACCACAGGTGCGACCTTGACGACCTTGGAGAATCGTCGTCATATAATTGGAGGTCGTCACGATCATCCCGGGTGACAACTTCGAGGAGGTTACGTAATTGCTAGGGCTCGAGGTAAGGCCTCATCTTGGGCCGAGATCCTCATGCATTCTTTCGCCTGCCGATCACATCGATACCAATACTCCAAATGGGTGGGTATCTTGATGGTGAGGTGGTAGACCGAGCAGATGGCCTTGGTGGCATAGAGCCAATCTCTTCCGGGGATGATGTTATACGGAGAGAGCCTTGACCGAAGAATTATATGGCTTTGGTAACCGACACGGGAGCACGCCCCACGCCGATCGAAGCGGTGATGACGCCTCGGTCAGACGCCTCCCGAGTGAAGCTCCGTAGTTTAGACGGTCTCGGATGAATTTGGATCCTCCGACCTCGAGTTTGTCTAAGCAACTTTGAAAATGATGATGACAGAGGCACCGATGTCGATGTAGACCCTATGGACGTTCTTATTGCCCACCACCGCTTGATGGTAATAGCATCTTGACGGGCATGATCTTGGGCATTGGGTCGTCGTTGGAAAACACGATGCTCTCACCGTCCCGAAGTCGCTTGTTTTTGGCTCCTCGGGATCGCCTCTCGAGCTTGGTTTTCAATGACGACCTCGTCGTACCTATAGGAGTCCGTGATGGCGTAGACTTGCTCCATTGCGTTGGGACCGCCGTCCTCATCATCGTCGGGTGCGTCGTCTTGGTCGCCCACAATTGTTGCCACATCCGCTCTTTCCTCTCGCGCTTCTTGTTTCCCACCTCGTTTGTGGTGCGGTCGAGGCACTTCTTAAGCGCCCTTTTTAACGAGCTCGTCTATTTCCGAGCCTGACTTTTGCGATCGTCGGTATTGTGACCATACCACAGTGGTAGTCGCAATACATATCCTTCGACTTTCTTGGATCCTCCTTTCATAGGAGATGATTTTGGAAGAGCTCGGTGTAGAGCTCGAATATCTCCGCCTCGACTTGAGCGCATTATTGCCGAGTTTGGCCGAGGTCCCAACTGACCCATTGGGCCTTTTGATTCTATCGAAGGCACTTCGGTGATCTGTGCCTCTTCCCGATCATCCGGCCTCTTCTTCTCGACCTTCCGCCGTCCCATGTCTCTCTTTTACGATCCGACTCGTCCCTTTGACATAGTTATCCACGGTGGTCCAAAGGCTACTCGCCTTCTTGGCTTCTCCCAGTGATTTCTTTGTTTAGTCGCCGGTCGAATCCGCTGAATGCATTGATGATGTAGAGGTCGTTACTCTCATCGATCTTGAGGGATTCCTTGATAAACCTCGAGATGAAATTTGACATCGTCTCGTCTCGTCCTTGGCGGATGGTGAGCAGGTCGGATGATGGTTGCTGAGGTGGCATCTTTTGATAGAAGCGCCACTTGAACTGATCCATGAGATCTCTGAAGCTGTGTATGCTATTCTGACGAAGTGAGGTGAACCAACGGCGGGCGTTGGAGACCAGCACCTCGGGGAAGATCTTGCACATGTGAAAATCTTTCATTCCTTGATTTGCCATGTTGGTAGTATAGGCAAAAAGGAAATCTGAGGGATCTCCGAGACCGTCATAGGCGGCGATGTTGGGTGCCCGATATCGTTGCGGCAGGGGTGTATCCAGGATTTCCCTGGAGAAAGGGGAGATGATTCGTCCATGCCGGTCGAATCCCGGTAGCTCGTTGCCATCTCTCTCAGGAGGGGTGGGAGATCGATAGCGACGTCTATCGTCTCTTTGATGAGGAGATCGACTCCGCCTCTCCTCTCTTCGGTCCCGTTCAGCCACGTGGATGTTGTACCGAGGTGAGCGACTTCGGCAGTTGGACCTAGGTGATCGACTCTGCGGGTGGCGCCGGGGTGAATGATTATGGACGACCCGTCGAGGTGATCGACTTCGGACAACGTGCCGAGGTGATCGTTCTCGGCTATCTCGCCGAGGTGAGCGTCCTGGTTGGTCGGAGATGTGGCGACCTCGGCGCCCGTGGCTCCGGTCCGGGCGTTCTTGAGGTTCCCGCCCGTTCGTCCTCCGCTCGAAAGTTTTGAAATTGGCCGATGTTGGCGTTGAGGAATTGGGACACGGCTCTGCCGAGGACCTCGTGAGATTGGTGGTGCTTGTTCACGGTATTGAGGTCGGCATCTCCCTCTTGGTGGGCGGCGGTCCGAGGGTGTATAGGTAGATCCTCATGTAACCCTCAGCGTGTTATTGCTATCGGCACCGCGATCTCTTTTCCTCGGCACAGCGTAATGACTTGTTCGGGGTCTTCGGATCGTCATTTGCCGGCACCACCGACGCTAACATTTGCACGAGTCCTCGCCATTGATTTTGTGTAGAAAACGAAGCTTTTGTATGATTTCCCACGCACGACGCCAATGATAAATCTTACGTGAGATTGTGAAAACAATAAAGAACACAAGAGGTTTTACGTGGTTCGATCAAGGAAAAGATCTACGTCCACGGAGGAATGATTCCCCAATACTTTCACTATATGCGATTACAATGAATGTATCTAAAAGCTCGGTATTCAAATAGTTGTCAACCCTTCTACCTTCAATCTAACCTCTATTTATACATGTTGTGGATCACTATAGATTATTATGGATCCTCTGCCCTGTGTGATCCGATCTCTAAAGATAGACTTGATCCTGAATATCTCATCCAATATTTCCTTCCATATCGATGGGATATGGTTGATCTGAATAGGGTTTAGGTGTTGGGCTTTACCGCCAGTAGGTAAGTAGTAGGTCGGGCCCGTTTATGTGGCCTCTTATTGGGCTGAGCGGTTAAGTCATATCCCATCACGTATAATGTGTATCAATATGGTCAATATATATTAATAGTGTATTAGTTGATAATGAGTGTATACGTGCATAATAACAATTAAAAACAGTTGAAATAATTCAAATTAATTAAGTTAATTTGATGTCGATTTATACTAGAATTTAGTGACTTGCAATATTGATAAGCAGTGTGTATACGTTGAACAACATATTTAAGACAAAACCCTTATATACATATAATACATTTGAGGTCAACAATCTAAAAGACTAAAATATGTAGGCATGAAAATAGCTATAGATAATATTTTTACATTAAATTATAAAATAAAATGTAGTTTTTTACATTAAATTATAAAATACAATGAAATGTAAAATATTGGGTAACTGTAAATATTGAAGGCCTCACTAAAATTGGGCCCAAATTATTTGATTCATACAGCCCTAAATCGATTAAATTGGCTCATGACAATTAACTGGTCAGAAGTCTCAGAACATTAAATAGCCCATAAAAAACCAGAATTCTCCAAATCTAGGGCTTCAGCTGCCTGCCGACTCATGAGGCATCTATATATCTATATCGGTATGTCTATGAATGTAATCATTGCACGCACTACACACACTTAGCTTGAATTGCTTTCGAATTCGATTATTGTTTTTTAGTTCGCGACGATTTGACTCAAAATTGGGGCGAGCCGTAATCGATGTTCGTACAGCTCAGTGTGAAAATCGTCGCCAGAAAAAGCTTGTTCCTTTGTTGAGATCTCCGGCGCCGTCGGAGATTTCCGAAGGTGAGCGTTGTCATATCCTATCGCCTTGGGTAGCGGGTTACTGCTATTAGCTCTTGGGATTGGCCATGAGAGAAACATTCATTCTCGATTTCGTTTTTTCCACAAATTTGTTTTCTCAAAATTATTTCCATTTTTTATGTTTTCAAGTTAGTTTTTCTCAAAATTATTTGCATTTGCGTTGCCTGTGATGAAATCTCTTATCAAATTACACCATCTTTCGGGACTGAGTTTCCCGTGCTGATATTCTGCAATTCTGAGGCTATTTTAGAATTTTTATTTTTTAACTGAATAATTCATAGTGTTTATTGACGGTCCAGTGCTGTATGATTAAATTTACAGTACCTAACATTATCATAAGCT
The DNA here is from genome assembly GCA_036937905.1 of Salvia rosmarinus. Taxonomy (NCBI): domain Eukaryota; kingdom Viridiplantae; phylum Streptophyta; class Magnoliopsida; order Lamiales; family Lamiaceae; genus Salvia; species Salvia rosmarinus. The sequence continues at coordinate 43,689,695 of CM072818.1, read as the reverse complement.
ATAGAAATTATGGGCCGTCTTTCGTCTTTCGAGTCTTTTCTCCAAATGAGATTGGGCTATCCGTGCAGCGGCTTTCATTTTTTATTCTCCATATATCTTTTTTAACTTGATTTTTTTATTCTTTATTAGCTTTTTTATGATTATGGCGCATTTTGAAGTAATTTTGGTAGATGGATCGAGATTATTTTGAATTATTCGGCTTCAATCTTGTAATTGCAACTCAAAATTAACAATTGTTCGACGGCATCTAATAAGGTCTATGAATGTAGTTGTAACCAACATATTATCATTTAAATGCGAAGATTGTAGAAAATTTAAAAGTTCACAAGAACAACTTAAATCAGTAACTAAGGCTCCTGCTTTTCTTGATAATTCTTTTAAATATTCATTTTATAAAGAGAGAATTCAAATGGTTTTGGAAAGTACTATGTTCAATTTCTTCAATTGATAATAAATTAAGATTAATTTTGTCAAACAAATAATAACACACCACCAATGCTAGAATGGAAAAAAATTTGTTGTTTCTTCAAAAAAAATTGTAAAATGCAAATCCTATATATCAGGATAAGATTGATTTGTATCGGACCACTAGTCTGTAAAACAGTGGGCTTGTTTAACCAAATTTTCTAATAAAAAATATTTTTTTTTCTTACACAGAACGATTCACAATCTAACTTAGAGGGTTGGATGTTTGGTTGAGCTTTAAAACAGTTTATAAGCTGTTTAATTGCTTATAAAGTTCAGAAAGTGTTTGGTAAAATAAACTATTACACAGTTTATAAAATTGTGAAAATAAGTTCAACAACATAAATATTTCTCCTAAAATAAGTTGTTCCGCCCTAACTTATTTTTTCATAAACTTATAAGCAATCATTAATTTAACAAAATATCTTTATTATAGTTCGTTATTTTTTACACATACATTATCAACTTAACATCTCGTCAATTTTATCTCTTTACTATGATTTTCTTTCTTTAACTCACGATTCTTTCTCTAACTTATAAGATCAATTATCCAAACACTTTAACAACTTATAAGCACTTGGGATATTACCTCTTATAAATTCTTGAAACATCTTATAAGCTCCAAGAGCTTATAAGCTCTCTAAAATAAGCTTAGCCAAACACCCCCTTAGTTTTTAATGGGTTAATTATTGTTGAATGTATAAATTTTGATACAATTCTATGTTTGTTACATGGATTTTAAATTTGAATCACAATACATGAATTTTCTATTTTTTTATTTTATTTTATTTTATCCAAGTTGAAAGTGCTTTTCTAATTTTCTCAATTTCACCCTAACGCAATCATCTTCAGCTTCAAGCTGCCCAGTATGTTTTCTCACCGGTTATGGTGGAAATAAAGTAAATCAAATGACATTTTCTAGTAGGGTTTCAATTTTTGTGCGGCAGATTTGCAATTGCCGGCGGCGATTGCTAATGATTGGACAATTTTCTAATAGATATTTATTGGAGAAAAATAGATATTTGTTGGAGAAATAAGGTGAAATTGTCAATGAACAGTTATAGAATTCTCCTCACTAAGGTTTTGATGTGATCATTTCAAAGAGGCCAACCTTGAGAAAAAAAAAACAATATTTGTTATAAATGTCTAAGCCAGCTTTGCCTTTTATACATGTCAACAATGTTAATGTCTAGTTCAACTTCGATTTAGTCAGAACTAGATGTGTGGAAAATATCTGAAAAATAAAAAATTTGTATATTGTTATTTAAATTTTAAAGTTCATATTACAAATCAAAATTGCATCAAAGTTTTTGGATTTAGCAGCAATTAAGTCATTTTTAATCTTATCAATGACATCACTCCAACTTAAGTCATATTTCTTCTGTTTCATTATTGTTGGCTCGTTTTCATTTTTGGGTTGTCCCGTTATTATTGGCCCTTTCTAAAAAAGAAAATATTTTTACACTAAAAAATATATTAGATTTCGTATTACATACTATCTTTAACAAAATATAATTTTTATTAATCTACGTGCAAAAAGAAAGGTGTCAACAATAAGAGGACGAATGGAGTATTTCTTTTTTTTTCTTTTTTAAATTAAGTATTATTTATAATATTTTTTATTTAATTTAAAAAAATCTAACAAAAGATATCATTTTATATTTATAATTTATTAAAATATTGATACATAACTTAATAACAAAATGGCAATTACATGAATTGGAAAGAAGAAAGAGTTTTTATTTATTGGTGGAAATATAGAAAATATAAATATGAATTTTGATATAATTTTATTCTTTTTAATGAATAATTAACTATGAATATCATTATCTCTATAAAATCTCAATGAATTAAAGAAACTTGTCATTTGTCAATTAGAATTGGTCTACAAAATATAAAAGTCGGATGACATTAGGTGTGTAGACCACCTAGGGTCGTTGATATAATTATTATTTTTATAATTTTTGAAGTTTTATCTTTTCTTTGTTAGGTTTGGAATCATGACTGGTGATAGTTTTATCTAGTTTGAGACCGTTAAGAAAAGGCACAAATTTGTATTGTGGTTCACTCCCAAAAATAAGTTAATTTAATTTGTATAGTTGATTTAGACTAGAGTTTGGAATATTTTTATTTATTTTTTCGTTAAAAGTTTCTAAGATGAAACGGCAATAGTAACATTTACAGGACATCTAAAACTAAAAATGCTTCTTAATAAAAATCACTTTTTTTAACCATAATCACATTTTCCAGGCACTTAATCTGCGCGTCATACGTGTGGTGAATTAATATATCGAGTGTATTAATATGTCGAGATTTCCAAACTTCAAAGACCTAATTATACGCCCAGCCCAGCAACCGAAACACAGAACGATGCTATACATGATGATTCTGTATAATTTATTTTATTTAATATTAGTCTTTTCTTATTACAGATAAAACCCATTTTCATCATCCAACTTTGAATTGCAAAATTTTCGACGCAAAATTATTTTCTAATAGAAAAAGGGGAAAGAAGAGGGTCCAAAGTGATAAAAAGAAATGTAGTTCAGGTTACTTCATTACATAACGGAACTTGCTTTGCTCTTGTAATCCACTTTAAAAAAAGAAAATGAATATTGTAAATGGCTTTTTAGATAATTGAAATAAATATTCAATGTCATCAAAATACTTGGGTTATTGTGAAAAGTAAAAGAAATGAATACTTGCGTTCAATTTAACAAATCAAAGAATTACATTAAGACCGAATCAGCCAAGTGCACAAAGGGCCAGTAGGCTTCAATTACTTGTCACAAGCTATATCTAAGAATTCTATATGCAAATAAAATGTTGTAATGTTTAATAAAAATGGCACAGTTACAGGATATTGTATTTATGTGACAATCTTATGATTGAGGTTATCAAGAAGTCGTAGGAGGAGCTAGACACCCTCTAAACGTGCTCACAAGTTTAGAAATCTCCCCTGTTAGAAATCATAGTCTAGAAACCTGGACTCTGGAGATTAGAACAAATTTAGCAGCAAAATCGAAGCAACTCTTGAGGTTGAACATTTCTAGTAACCACATATGTCCGAGTCGTGTACGTTGGAAGAAGTGAGTATCAATACAGATGCTTCTACGAAACCCCATCCGTCTTCTACATCTGGCCCCATCCAAAACCCTGAAATCTGGACATGGACACAACAACATACACCAACATCGCACAAACCGGGCTCAAGCCACCATCTTGAGTTGCAACAATGGCTCTCATTCAATGAAATCATGCCTCCACCAGAATACTTGGGCGACGGATGCTTTCTCACCATGGCTTCAATTTTAAGGCATTCAAGAATGGTCTAATCAGACAATTATACAAACTTCACTCAGCATGTCATTACATCAGTTATACATCTAACGATGCCCCAGTTCTACTTTCATCAAAGTAGAGAACTCCAGTCCGACAATCCTTCATATGTATTATATCATGGTCTTACAGTAAATTTTCTATTTCACTGAATTCTAGCATTACATATTTGATTTGGATAGTTTATTTTCTTCACTCTTAAGGATTATATATAAATGGGAAAAGGAGAATTCAACTAGGGACAACAAAACCTTTAAATGGAAAACATAAGAAAATGGAAGCCCAAAATTCTATAGTGAATCAACTGGCATGGAAAAGTGTGAGACCAAATTCTTGAAATATAGGGTACCACTTCCTGGAAAAAGTAATGAGGATTTTATCTATTGGAAAAGGCCTTCTATGGAGTGCATCCATGGAAAAGTTATAGCTTATTATTCCATGTAACCTTTTACATATTATTTTTAAACCTTTCCATGTTACTAGGGACCCTCCACAACGAATTGTATCTCATCCTAACGAATCACACATCAAGCTAAGTGACAAAATGACTGAGAAATAACCTTAAAGTTTGCACCCAGTCAACAATTTAGCATCAAGCAAGAAATTGGAAAAGTACCTGTTCTGCTGGTGTGTGACTTTAAAAGTCTTTCGCCAGTTAATCTCCTTGAGTAAGATGCCTACAACAAGAGCAAACTATATAAGTATAACAAAAAATCAAACAAGGCATACAGTCATATAACTTTATCATATGAAACAAAAGCAAGCAAATAGAATGATAATTCAAATACAGGAGTACCCTAGTAACGAGATAGCACAAAAGACAAGACTGAGAACACCAACTGACTTCTACTACTGAGAAGGTGCTCATTGCATGTTAAGTCTATGAAACATTCTTAGGTACAAATATAAGCAGGTTTGCATAGTCTCAGCTCAAGTCTCAACATTTATCGGTATTCAAATGCACAATTAACTCAAATGGCAGCTTGTGATTGTACTCGAGCTTCAAATCAGTAGTTATATTCGGGCTCCCATCATGCAGCACAAGGAACAACTAAATTCTTGACAATGTGACCATATTTAACATTCCCACAAGCTGATAAACATAGACAACTAAAAAGCAGAGCAGAAAGAATGAGGTTTGATCATTAGAAGATTTCAGCTTCTTGGAGAAAAGAGAAGATACAGAGTGTCTAACAATGTAATGTTATGATGCAGCTGCAGACACTAATAGTATATACTACTATTCCACAACTTTTAATTTTGATAAAGCTCATTCAAACAAACACTCGCTGAGAAACCATATTACATGGACCCAAAAAGGAGAAATTTCATAAAATATAACGTTTGTAAAACAAATAAAATTTTCCATAGTAAGACATGATAATCAAGTAGCATCAGCTTTCTCTGCAATCCATTACAGCCCACTTTATTAGAAAAACACTAAGCAAAGGGCACTAATTAAACTCAAATTTCACATTTTAAGCTCAAACGTCCCAAACATAGCGAGTGTTTTAACAACAGGGAGATACGCAATATTGTACGATAGCAGAAGCGCCGCAAACATAAAGCAAGGGAAGCCTACACAGAATGGCAATATATCCAAATACGAACACATTCATAGAAATCAAATAGGTTTTTTTTCTCAGTTTCCCTTGTCCTGCTTTAGTACAACTCTTGGATTTGTGGGAAAAAATAAGTTGTCAGTTGGAATAGGGCTGTGGTAACCTGAAATTGAGTTCGGCGGTGGCAGTGAGGCATCGAGAAGTTGATGGAAAGTAGGAGCGCCATGGGCGGTGGAGGAGAGTGGTAATGAAGTCGAAAATCAAAACAAGTTGTACAAATATGAAATACACACCTTCCTAATGTCCTAGAACATGTTTGACGAAATTAGTTTGTTTTTGTTTTTGTTTTTCCAACAAATATCTGTGTGGAATAATCAGATAGATTCATATCGATATCTATATTAATATTCATTTTACATTTTATACACAATAATATGGATGTTTGGATCCTTATTGGATTGGGTTTTGATAAACAAAAAGACTATTTTTTCATCTATTCTGTAACTGTATAAAGAGAGGGGGTGACTAAAAACTTTTTCATTTTGTATAAACTAAAAAGTAATTCATTTGTTAAAGTTGGTGACTTATCTTTTTTATATATTTTTTATAAATTAAAATATCTCTTTAAAATAATATTATAAAAATTAATAAACTCTCTAAATTGATAAATTTTTTCAATCCCGACTTGAGTCAATACCAAAAATCATCAATTTTAATAAGATAATAAATACTTCATTCGTTCCAACGATCTTGGGGCGTATTCATTTTCAGGTCGTCCCAAGATAGTTAGATCATTTTTTTATATAGAAATAATAGGGATATTAACCCAAAATTAGAATCACATTAGGGTAACTAATTGGGCCTTGATGATTTAATAATATGGGCTAACCAAAACTAAAACCCATTCCCCTTTCCCCATACTCATACCTGTCTTTCGATTTTGTTCTCATATCTCTCGAATCTTTTGAAACACTACTTAGCCTCTGACGGCGCTCTCGTCTCTCTCGATTTTTCTCAAACCCTAGCTCGTCGTCTCCATTCTCTATCTCTTAATGGGTGAAAACCCTACTTCTTCATCGTCCCCTTATTTGGATGGCTCTCTCGCGTCTCTGTCTCTCTCGATGGGTGAAAACCATACTTCTTCGATGCCCCATTCTTCTGACGGGGTTCTCGCCTCTCTATCTCACTGGGTAAACCCATGTTGCCCCCTCACGGCGATGACGCATCCGAGCGGTGGGCTCGCCGGCGGCATGGGTTTACCCCTCTGTCTCTCTCATCCTTCTAAATCCCTATGTTGCTCTAACCCTTCTTACCGGAGGTTTCTCCACCACTACCACCTCTATCTCCACCACAAGCATAGATCCATATTTTATCCGAGACGGCCTTCAACCTTTCATGGTCGATGACATCTCTGATGATGAGGCTAATCTCTCGTACCTTGGCGGCGGGCTCACCGATGGCGTGGAGGAGGGAAAGATGGAGCAGTCAATCTCTGACTTGAGCCCTATTTACTTTCCTCCCATCTCTGACGAAGTGTTATGGGCGGAGGTCATTGCAGAAGCTGATGAGGCGGTTGAAGAAGAAGTGAGAAGGTTGTATGAATGGTCGATGATGATTTGAACCAAAAAAACTGAGATCGAACGCCCCCTTCTCTAATTCTGGTGAGATCTAATCTTATTATTCGTTCTTGGCATTCTGTGTTAGTGATGATATTGGTTGAAGTAGTGATCTGTATTGGTGATTCTATGTTATTGATTTTGTGTTGTTGATGATATTGGGTGAAGTAGTGATCTGTATTGGTTATGTGTTTTTTGATTGTGTGCTGGGATTGGATCGATGATTAAGTGCTGGTGATTCTGTGTTGGTGCTTTCCTGTGTTGAAATACACTTATATTGAAGGGAAAACTGATACATACAAAAAAATACACTCTACACTAGAAAATGCATCAAACTACTTGCACTTTTGATTTACAAAATGCATATAAAATGTTTCACTTTACAAAAACTGATGACCAAAAGCTTGTTTTTAATACCCTTCAATCTGTAATGTCTATCATAGCTCCCTAATTACCTCAATGCTGCTTATTTCCTTGAGAAAATTCATGCATTGAATTGCTAATTCTACCGGTATTTCTAAATTGTGTGGAAGCTAGTCTGATCTTCTAAGTGCTCATTTTTTCATGTGTGGAATCTTGTAGGAATTCTGCCCTTTGGTGTTCAAAATCTCAATCATGCAACCTTGTAGACTGAGGAATATATTGTTATGTGTAATGAGAGACAACTTTTTAAATGAGCTCACCACTGCCTCTAGAAGTTCATCCACTATTTTGCATGTTGTTTTATTTGTAGAGATTGTATGACTCGAAACCATCCCAAGTCATGGACATTGCAGTCTGGAGAATTTATGGATTGCTGCACTAATTTGATGTTGAATCCATTTTGGCCTGCAACAGCCCTAAATTCTGAATCATTATCTTGAATATGAGGTCTTGCATTATCTTGTTGTATGTATATATCCTTGTTTGCACCTTCTGGCCACTTAGACATTATTGTTGGTATGATTTGTGAGATATCATACAGTTAAATATTTGTTAGTAAAAAACATTAAATGAAAAAGGTAAATAAGGAAAACTGATATGTGATTATTTTTTGGGAGGAGGGGGAATCTGATGATCATTCATTAATTTCATCGATAAGCAACAAATACAGTTGGTGAACGATAATAAATGTAAGGAATCTATTCTATGACACCTCACATTCAATACCAATCAATTTGACATTACATTACGACATAACATTTATGTATTACATGCCTTGTCGATTAAACACTCTTTAATCACCAATTTGGTAATTGAATCAATTGGTTTTATTTCTAGTGTACCTGCAATTCTGTTTTTACTTTTTCTCTTAATCGGAACTTGAGTTGTTAATGGAAAATACATATTTTCCCATCAAATAACACATCTCCATTAGGGGCAAACAATGATATGCACACAACACACATAAACATGATTTTGGATATGAATTTCTTGCTTTTACATGTCCTATGAGGCTCTGTTTCTCCATGTGCTAAGTAAAATCATGGGATCCCTTGGTAATATAGAATCATTTCATCAATATATATGCATTGTGTTGTGCTTATTCTTGAACATGATCCTATTGAGTATTCTATCTAATTCTAGTGTTTCGGGTGAGAATATCATGCGTAACAGATCGTTTGGAGTCATTAAATCGACTTTATGGTGATGTATGAGCCCTGATCATCCCTAATTCCACTCATCTCCCTATTGTGCTCTTACTTATGCCTAAACCCACTGTCAATTTTCTTATGGTGCCTCTTTTGCTATATTTCAGATTTGGGAGTAATGTGAGGTCAATGTGCACTACCTTATATTTCGATTCCCCGACAAGATGAATCACTTCTCCTTTTGTTGTTGAATCTTTGCAACTCTCCATAACACGGATACCATCATCTCGGATGGAGAACTTCTATTGAGCTTCCAAAAGCTTGTCTCGAGGTGGTTTGCCACCAATTCATAACTCAGGAATGAATTGGATTACTTGGTTTCTTTTTCTGATGAAATATCCTTGTCCATCATGTTTTTGTTGGCTAATTTTGTGTTTTTGAAGTAGTGCGTTGGCTGAAGTAGTTTTTAATATTTATAGATTAGTTGGATCACATTTGATTTGAATTTTAGGTGACAAAATTGCCTTTTCTCTCTCTCTATGGTTGGCATCGAATTTTTTGGCTCCAAAAATTTCAATAAATTTTAGGTTTCTTTTGAATTTTTGTGTTGTGTTTCAATTTTCACCATTGTTTATTTCAGTGGTTTTCCTACAAAAAAAATAATTTGAATTAAAATTAGTATAGAAAAAAAAAATTTATTCTATAAAATATTTAATTTCAATTAAAATTCGAACAAAAAAATTATTCTATAAAAAATATTGAATATAAAATTATTTGAATACACTGATTATAAATATATAACTAATTCAATATAATTACTAACACTCTTAAAACACTAACTTAAAGCTTCTTAAATCTCGTGCCCAAAAGTTTCGCCTCAAGATCGTTGGGACGGAGGGAGTAATAACTTCCTTGAGAGCCCCTATATAAATATATAGGTCCCGTTAATATGATAAATTAGTAATTCTAAAAATCTTATAACTATGGATATTATGGTAACCTATTAATTTTGGAGAACCACTCTTGTAAAAAAAAATCAGTGCATGTTGGGTGGTTTCTCTTGTACTCACACAAAGTTTTATCCATTCGACAAGTCATTTATGGTTTTTGCCTTTAGGATACCTTTTAGTTCAGAGGCTATAGTTGTGATTATGATCTTAAACTTTTTTTTCAAATTGAGATCTATATAGTAGTTTCATTATTTTATCATATATGAATATATATAAGGGGTAATATAGATTATATCTCAATGTTTGGATCTTTTTTACTTAGTATCCTAACATTAGCATATTATTATTAAAATTCCTAACGTTTCATAGCTTTTCACTTAATGTCCCCCGGTGAGTTTCCAACGTTCATATGCTTACGTGGCTCGTCGGAGAGTCCACGTTCACAATCCACGTAGAGAAAGGGTAATAACAGATCATATCCAAATGTTTAGATCTTTTTCACCTAGTGTCCAAACTTCAGCATATTGTTATTAAAACCCTAGCGTTTAATAATTTTTCACTTAATGTCCTCAGGTGAGTTTTCGACGCTCATGATACTTGCATGGCTCGCCAGAGAGTCCACGTCCACAATCCACGTAGATAATTTAATTTTTTTTTTGCAGGAAACAATGTCATTTCTTACATGCGATATCAAGATCTCCCTTGCAGTCTCCTTCGTCTTTACCCCGCACTCAACCTGCAACACCAAGCATAGCTTTGCCACCACTCCGATCTGCACCATCTCATGCAACACCACCACCATTGTCGAGAACTTCGAGACCAAGTTTAGAACCCTCACGCCCTTTCACTCATTGCGAGTGAAAACCTAAGTATTTTCTTCGAAGTCATGGCCAGTCCAGCGCCGTGCTGCAACAGCTATGTCCTTCCCTATGCGCATTGACAAAGCAGATCAAACACCCTCAATATCATCTCTGCCGACCTTTATTAAATCGATTCGAGGATGAGATTAGAACTCTGACCAATCTTGAAGTCACATACGAGAAACAACCTCGATTGCGTACTTGGACACTAAGGGGAGCCATGTAAGCATATGGGCGCCGGAAACTCATCAAGGGACATTAAATGAAAAACTATGAAACATTAGAAAATTTAATAACAATATGCTAACATTGGGACACTAAGTGAAAACGTCTAAACGTTGGGTATAATATCTTACAACCCATTATCTACGTGGATTGCGGATGTGAACTCTCCGGCGAGCCACGGAAGCATACGGGCGTCGGAAACTCACCAGAGAACATTAAGTGAAAAATTATGAAACGTTTGAAATTTTAATAACAATATACTAATGTTGGGACATTAAGTGAAAGAGGTCCAAACGTTGGGATGTAATATGTTATTGCCCCTATATTTTAATTAGGTACAATGTATTAGTTGATTCATGAATATATATTTAATTAGTTACGTTATATTGGTAAATGTGTGTATTTGTTTAAATAAACATACATTAATCTATATAATTTAAATATTTTAAAATATTATCTACCATTTATTTGTACAAAATATAACTTGATTTAAAATTATAATTTCTTAAATCAAGAAAATATTTTATAAATTAATAATTTATTAATTCAAATGATATATTAATAAATTATTAATTTAAGGATATATTAATATCTCTTTAAATTAATGAAAAACCTAGTTCTCAAGAATATTAATTTATAGAGGTTCTACTGTAGTTCATTTGTAAAAATGGCCGTGTTGGTGACTTATTTTTTTTTATATATTCTGTATAAAGAGAGAGGGTCAATAAAAACTAAGTTAGTTTTTATAAACTAAAAACCAATTCTTATAAAGGTGGGCACTTGGGGTCGTATTGGCCTGTTCTATTTTTAAGTTAATATAATCATAAAGTTTAAGATAAAAAATACAGATAATAGATTATATTACTAATGGGTAGTTTAGTAAATGAAATCTTTTGCTGGTCTCAAATACGAAGTTTTCAACATTTGGATCGGTATTTCAAGTTGTCTCTCCTATAATCATCAAACTTTTATACAAGAAAAAGATAATAATTGGCAAAATGTGCACTAGTTGTTCATCCTTTATCAACAAAAGATAATCACAAATCTTAAATTAAAAACAAATCCAATCACGTAGTTTCATGATAAACCAAGATGTTATTATTCTTATTCTTATTACTATTGCAACGATTAATATTATAAAAGTTAGTTTTCATTATTGCTAAAAATCTCTGTGATTTGCAATTTGGCCGAATCCTGTGAATTCGTCAAATTTTGTTGTGATAAGAATTGAGCAGTGAAAACATGTAATGCTAGTCAAGTGTAACTTCATTGTAAAATGTTGTAGGTTTGCATTTATTTTCAAGGATTAAGTTAAGATAGATAAAAATAATACTATATGTTAATCTAATACTTATTTAAATAGATTGGAACTTTAGAATATCTAAAGGCTTGATTCATATTCAACTGAAATGTTGGATTAGAGAAATTCTAGTAATAAGAATACAAATATTCAATTATGTATGTTATTAATCATAAAATGTAAACACCCATAAATATATATTATCTGCTTGTTAATGTGCACACAACCAGTGTAATATATAGCAACATGACCTCGAGTTTTTCAATTTAAAAGTATGCATATTACGGGCGTCACTGCGACCAGCCTCAGTTAAAACGACATCTAAGAAAAGTACAATTGAAGAAGGTAGCTCAACCTACTGAGACGAATTCACTTACTAAAATTAACTTTGTCACTCACACACAAGTCACAAGACTGAGATATATGTTTGCTCAGAAAATAACAGAGTTCCATATTGTATTTCCTGAAATGGAAAATTTTATAACTAACATATTTAACAAAATCTTGGCCAACTTTAAAAAGCTACTAAGCTAGGAACAGCACTTGTAATAGCATAAATAAAAGAATGTCAGCATGAAATCGTGTACTGCGGAAGAAAACAGGATATGCTTGGATAATGATACCGTTGATAATCGAAACCGGAAGAGTCGTAAGCCCTCGTTTGATCACACAGCCATTCTGGAGGCACTCTTGAATTTCAAGTATTCAGTTTCACCACTAAGATGAAGAAACTTACTTCCCATTTGGAATTTGCACAAAAAAAGACTTCTCGTCTCTTGGAATTTGCACACAAGAAAAGACTTCTCATCTCAGAGTATTTCCCCACTCATTTCATCTCACGTTCTTTCTTGGTCTCCGGGATTTCTCATCATCTTCGTAACTTTCTGACCGATCATCAAAACTGTCCCGTCTTCCTCCTCTCTTGCTGAACGACCCACCTTGTCTGTTGCTTTGGAACTTCGACAAGTTACCATTTCTGCCATTCTTCCCCCGCCCACCATAGGAATCTTCTTGACTGCTTCTATCAAATCTCTTCGGACCTGAAGACCTATCAAAATCACCCACCCGTGAACCTTTCCTGTCGGCCATCATGCCACCATGGCCCCGGGATGCTTGTCCTGGGCGATTTTGACCTCGTTTATCTCTCTGCCTGTCACTCCTATAGCTTAGATCACCATCAGCATCTCTTTCAGAAAACAACTCCTTAAAATTGGATCTCCCTCCTCTAGTACTTGTAAACTCCGTTCTGTTCGAGCCCCGTCTGTTTCCTCTGTTTTTGTATCTTATTTCTTCATCGTCAGAGTCAGAGTTGACTCCAAAGTCATCATCTGAGCCATAAGTCATAGCGTTCCGACCTCTTTGCTGCTGTTTTACGTCAGCAACATGACTTGATTTCCACTTAGGGTGAACCGGAAGGTCATCATCAGTATCAAAGTCTACTTCAGCATCTTCAGAATCAGAGAATGTTTGGTCCTTCCTGCCACGTGCTAGGGGTTTAGCTTTGCCCCGAACGTGCCTGTTTCCTTGACCACTTTCTACATCTTCCGACTCCGAGTCAGCTTCAAGTTCTGATAAGGCTACTCGAGGAGCCCTATGCACTTCACTCTGGGCATCTAACTCATAACTGTCGACATCATCATCATCTTCATCAAAATCGTTGAACCCAACACTAGACCTCGTGGAAGTAGAATCAGGATATTCCATTTCCATACCCCTTGGAGTCGGAGGTCTGCTCCTTTCTGGGCCATTTCCGTAACCTCTAGAACTTTCACGAGGACTCTGCTGGCTAAGGGGAAAGTCTTCATCCAGTTTCTGCGAATCCGCATACTCAAAAGCAGCAACATCTGCTCCATCAGATTCATTATCATCAAAATCAAAATTCCACGCATTAGAAACATCGGCTCTGGCAGGTTTCTTGTCCATCCTGAATTGAGAACCATGCTGCTTTTCTGGAAAATGATTCTCGGGATAAGTATCGGGTGGGCGCTTGTGTTCACAGTGAAAACAATCCGTATTTCTTCTATAGTTTAAGAAATTGCACCTGCAAAAGCATCACACAACCAAAACATTAAGCTGTAGAATTTTAAAGCAGTCTCCACAGCTGTTCAAAAGCAACCACTCCTGAAAATGCATTGAGATATCACAGCTATTAACACTCTTGATTTTCATTCTAACTGAAGCCAAGTATGTGTGCCTGCATGCATGCGTGCATGTATGTGTAGGGTGAGAGAGAGAGAGAGAGAAGTACTGGGGGCATTCCCATTCTCCTGGAAGCAACTGTCTCTTTGGACGCTTTGCATCACATTGCAGGCAGACTGTATTCTTTGCAAAATTCATAAAGTCACACCTGAGAGAAAAAGATAAATATTAGCAAAATTCCAAGTATCAAAAAGAAACAGCCCACCAGACATTAGGAAATTCCAGGTTAGTTCCTACTGACCCTAGCTCTACTCATTTATATTTATCTAATTGCCAGCATCCAAATAGGGTGCTGAATTAAGCCAATTAAATTGCACCATAGCTGAACAAAGATCTTGTGTAACCCAAGAAAGCAGAAAGCATAATAAATATCACCCAACATATCAACACTAGCGAACATCAAGAGGCAAGAAATGTGGGATAAAGGTCAAGTAGGACCAGTTATAAACCTAGGGTATGACTCCCTTTATTCTACACTATCTCAACTTCTCTTTCTCTATAAGCTGTACATGAGTTCATTGCTGAGACTTAAAAGGGGAAAATACATATTACATATAAACATACTCAGCTATTTTACCACAGTCCACAAGAGTATATAAATTTTGGATAAATGATGTAATTCACACAAAAAAAAGGGTTGTGAAACCTACTTTGGACAGAGCCAATCACCCTTTTTCATTTCAATATCATCACGCCCGACTCTTTTCTTTGGAGGGGGAGGTGGTTGCTTCACCTTGGGCGGTGGCCTTTTAATAACGGGAGGGGGGAGATTTGGATCTATTGGAACTGCACTCAGCTTGACTACATCATGGAGCAACTTCGAACAATGGTCTTCACAGATTTCATCTTCAAAGGGATCTATTTGCTACTGATCCATCTATTGGATCAAAACCATATGCAAGTAGCATCGCATGACATCCATTGTCCGTGCTTCATCCTCTTTATTACTCAGCAAATATGCTTTCTCACAGGAACCCCTCAGACTGCACGAACTGCACACCTGATTCATGGAATAAAAGAAATAATGAAGTTTCTAACAAACGGATATTGATACAATTGCTTGCATGTTTTGTTTAATCCAGAAGCAAACTGCATTTTGTAGATGGGTTTAACTTTGATTAAGTGATATTTCCCCCATCACTAATTCATCATCAGGTTTTTTTGGTAAGTCCAATTCTAGGATGTGATAGAGACCACCTGAGGAATATCCACCATGATAACCTTAATGATAAAATGATCGTGAACTATGTAGAACAGATTGTTGAACATGTTAGAGTTCAGTTTGTCATTTTACTTCATGTTTATAAAGAAATTATAATTCACACATATATATATTGGATGCTAGTTCAACAGCTATAATTCCAATTAAAACCATGAAAGCCCTCGGTAACAAGACAGGCACACATTCTATTTCATGCTTCTTCTTCACCAACATTAAAAATACCATCCTTTTTTGTTGAATCTTACAGTCACTGTTCTGTCTGAAAATATCGCATAACTTTTTTCCATAAAATATCCTAAATCGTAATACGTCACTTACGCAATAAATAAATTAATGAAATAGCAATGTTCGATACTTACATCTCCTTCATCCAGATGGACATGTTTCCTTAACAATTTGGCAGAATAGACCACCCTCTTGTCTGGACTAGGGCATCCATAACCAACTAATAGTTGAAGATCCTGTCTCGACAATGACCTGAAATAAATCAGTCCTAAGCAAGTTAAATTTCTTTTTTTTTTTAAATTGCTAAATTGAAATTTGAAGCAAGCAATAACACCTTAAAGTAAACTTAAAATCCACACACCTCAAAAAAAAAAATCAGCATCCAAAAGTGTATTCAAGTAGTAAAGAAAAGAACACAGAGAGTTCATCAAAACAAGCAAGTGTTCGGGAAAATAACGATGTGATACCCTGAGTTATACACCCTCAATCATATTCATCTCCACATATCCTAATAACCATACTTGCTCTTTTTCTTCAATTTGTCTGACATGAATGAGATGGCAGGCTATGAAATGTTATATTCATTGAGTAGTCATGCAAAGCAATTGCAAGCCTGAACCCAAATTACTCCTCCATTTGAGAGATAATCCAAATCAATTCAAACAGCCTATCTCTTTGTCTCAACTGCCGTGCTACCCACACAGATTACTAATAAAATGGGATCTAAACACCTTACACCTTATTCGCTAATTTCCTGATTTAATCGGAAAATTCATTATAAAAAATAAAATAAAACATAAATATCGAGTTGTCTTCTCATAGGCATTTCATCAAACATGTATATGCACCAAAACTGGAGTGTCCTCTGCACATCAAGTTACTATGAATTCCACCAACCAAAGTAAAACATATGTGAAATGCATCATGAAAAAACCTCAAGATGTCAAAGCGATCGCGGCCAAAATTGACCAGAGCATCCTGCACGGTCTTGAAATCCCGAGCAAAATTCGGCCGTTTATCCTCCTCCGCGGCAGACCCCGACAAATCGAACCCGAGGCGTTCCATCATACCTTCCTCGTCCTTCCTCCTATGATCAAAATAATTCTGCTGCAGCAGCCTCTCCATCAACTCTATCCACTCCGGCCACGGGTGCACCAACTCCACCTCCTTCTTCCCCTCACTACTCCCCAACAACGCTTCGCTCTTTGCTAATTCCGACTTCAATCCCTCTTCTACTGAATCCCCCGCCGGCGGGTCGGGCGCCGCTTCCGCAATGGGGGCGTCTTTTTGCTTCTTCGACTCCCGCCAGGCCCGGATTCGCTGGAGGGTTTGGTCTTTCTCTTCGCGGTTTTTATCGATTTCATCAATTTGTTCAAAGATGAAGCTCATGCGAGCAGAGAGCGAGGTGGGTTTGGCGGCGGACGGAGATTGGGGAGTGGAGTCGGGCGCGGGGGAGAGCGAGGAGAAGTGGAGTGAGTTAGGAATTTGAGAGAGGAGATGAATGGAAGGCGGTTTTGAGCAATTGAAGCGCCGGAGAAGAAGATGAGAGAGCGCCATTTTCTGTTACGGATGTGGAAATTGGAAAAGAGAAACTAAAACACCGCCATGAGAGAGAGAGAGCTTAAACGTTAAACCCTGCTGCCGCGCAGGCTGGAGTGTCAAGTGTTATACAAACGTGCGAGCGTAAAAAATAATTCCTCGTTCCATCGAATGCTTGCATTATTTTAAAAATATAAGTTAATGTGTATTTTTTATAAATAATTCTACCAAAAGCTGGTATTATTTTAAAAATATAGATTACAGTATAACCTCTATAAATTAATACTCGATAAATTAATAACATCTCTAAAATAGTATTTTTCTTCGGTTCCAACTTGGGCCCCAAGCGTAAATTAATAATTTCGATAAATTAATAAGATAATTTTTTTAAGACCCCTATATGATACAAGGGTCCCATCGACATCATAAATTAATAATCTCATAAAATTACAAAGATAACTAAGACAACTTAGTAAAATATGACTCTAGTATTTTCCATTGAAATTCAAATCAAAATAAATCTCATCTCTCACTTTTTTCACGGCACTTAAAAGCTCTGGTGTGGCGTTCGTTGACTGTAGAAAGAAATTATGAAGGATTTTCGTTGCTGCTATTGTTTCTTTTCGCGTAACCGACTATAATGGTACCGTATCATCTTGAGCTTCATCCTTAATTGGATTTTCAATAATAGTATCAATAATTTCTTCTAAGCTTTGGATCTGTGAACATCTTTCGTTTTTTCACTCGGATAATCCAATAGATGATTGACATCCATTTGATTGTGATGACCAAAATTTTTAATCAATGCAACGAGTTCATGAGTACCTGCTTCAGTATCCGCATCATGTAAATTTGTTGAATCTTCTCCATTCACTGAACGCATTTTACAATGTCTGAAACAATTGACTATTGTCTCTTGCTGCATATTTATATTACAGGCTGAGACCGTAAGATTGATGGCGTCTAGAACATTAAGCTTTTCTGGATTGGATTGTCCCAACTCATGGCCTTCTAGTATCATACGGTAGAGCCTCCTACGATAGTGCATCTTGAAAGCTCTTATTATCCCAGCATCACAAGGTTGAATCTTTAATGTCATGTTAGGTGGTAGAAAGAACAACTCAACATTTTGTAGTCCTTCAATAATTTTGGGATGGGCATGACAATTATCTACCACCAACAAAATTTTTCTACATGCATTTTTCGATCAAGATAACGAACATATTCATCAAAAAGCACACTAGTCATCCATGCTCTCTTGTTAGCACGACATTCACAATTTAAGCAACTCATATTCACATTATTGAAGCAACGTGGTTTAACATACTTTCCAGTGATCCATAAAGGAATTTTCTCTTATCCATCTTCATTGCAACAGATAACAACAGTAAGCCTTTCTTTATCATGTTTCTTTCCTTCAAATTGCTTCGTTGCAAGAGAATGATCGGCTTGTAACCTGTAAAACATACTAGTTTCATCCATATTAAACACATCTTTCATATGGAACTGGTTTATTTTCTCCATTATAAACTCCAATTGCTTCTCCATTTCTTGTGTGTCAACAAATCCACTTTCTCCGTAACGACGAAATGACTTGATACCATGTCCCATCTTAAACTTCTCGAGCCAACCTTGAGAAAGTTTGTACAACTCATCAGGTTGTTGAGGATATAACATCTTCATTGTCTCTCTCACCTTCTCCAAAATGAGCTCTCATGATATATTCACACGATCTTAGTATTGCAGAAACCACTCATAAACAACCTTTTCCATATCTGAAAACTTAGTTGGTTTGTGCCTCTTTGTTTCTTCTCATTTTCTAAGTTAACATCAAGATACTCAGATGACCTCTTGAGAGTGTTTGAAATAGTACATTGACTAACTTTCAAATGAAAATTCTGATCGAGCCAGTGTTGTAAGTCTTTTTAGGTGAGGGTAGGATGATCTTTCTTGTACTCACATAGTGACTTACGTATTTGATCGATCATGAGTTTTTTTTCAACACCTTTTAAATAAGAAGTCATTGTATTTTTTGGTGTTTTTACAAATTTTTTGCTAAATATATAGTAATTCTTTTATAAGTATTTTATTATTTAACATACATATGAATCTTAAAACATTAAATAATTAGATGATTCAAGTTCTTATTGAACATACATATGAATCTTAAACATTAATTCAATAATATGAATCTTAAACATTAAATAATTAGATGATTCAAGTTCTTATTGAACATACGTATGAATTTTAAACATTAAATAAGATGATTCAAGTTCCTAACATTTAATACTCATTAATATCTACAGATAATTGAATTTAAATTTATGAATTACGATGTAATTAATTTAAATTAAATGAATATAGAATACCTCTTTAAATTAATAAATTATTAATTTATCGATTAATTAATATCTCTAAAATTAACATTTTTCTGGTCCCAACTTTATTAATTTATAAAGGTTATACTATATATATATATATATATATATATATATATATATATATATATATATATATTTTTATAAATAAATAATAAATGAAGAATAGTTGATATTTCTAAAAATATAAATATAAAGTTTTAATGAATATTTAAAAATGAATTAAATACAAATTTTGGTGTATGGAAGGATTAGAATATTTTTCAACTCAATGAAAAGAAAAGAATATTTCATAAAATACAGTTTTACCTCTGAATGAGAAGAATATGTATTCCACACCCTGTTGAATTTGTATACTGGAAGCAGTTTTGGTTGAGCTTGTATACAATGATTCCTGTTACCACTATTACAATCTCCTATCTGAATTGTTTACTTGATTGCATATGTTAGTCCATTTATCTCATGTATAAGTTAGATCATACAGTGTGTAGTAGATCACAGAAGTCTGTATGATTGGTCAAACTTAATGAGATATAAAAAGAATCACAGGTGAGACAACTTGAGGACGAGTTGTCGGTATAAATTCTATGATATAGATAAGAAGTGACTTGACTTAGTTGTTTGTCTATCTTGATGCGTCTCGACATATTTATGGATCACGGTGAGATGAGTTCTTCTATCGACCGTCGTGAAGAACCTATATGTAACAGCCCTCTAATCCTAAGGACGGATTAACGAGGACTGGAACTTGGAACAGTAATTACAGAATATTAAAGATAGTTTATCAAAGGATTATGAAACAAACATCATGTGAACTAGGAAGTTTCAACCCTTATATACAAGACACACATAATTTACATATAGAAAGGCTACAAGTTCTTAACCAAAAGGTTCACTGATCTGGATGGATTTAACTGTCAATATCAAAACATACACATAGTATTCTTATTACAGAGGAGAAGCATGTGAATACACATATGACGATGTGCATTCAAGGTTTCTAACATCTTATCATCAAAAATAGCCTGACTACTCAACACGCCTCCATCCACCATCTGCTCAACCTGCGTTTAAAAACAACATGCGGTGAGTACAAGAATGCACTCAGTTAACTCATGCCAAAACATTTTATCAGTTTAAATTACACTGCCTCATCATAGTAAGATACAAGGGTTTTATTTGAAAAGACCTTGCACTTACGAAACATTTTCATCATTTCATAAATAGTTGTCTGGCCAGGCATATTTTCCTTGTATGTATGATCCATATCCCTTTCTTTCCTAATATCATTTCCATTAACGCCGTAGAAGGAGGCCTCCCTCTACGTCGCTGTGACCGGTCGTGCATTGTCCTTACAGCCCCCAGTCACCATTAAGTGTACACTTTAATCCTAGCCAGGTATAGGCCTTCCGGCATAGGATCCGAATTCGATTTCATTCATAAGTTGGTAGCGAATCAACACATTCATAACATTTTCATGGATATGATACATACATAAAACATAAATATTTTGGGCAGATAATTAAATAAATCATTTCATTATCATTTCTTGCAAAATAAGCATCGTAAATAAATCATTTGATAAACATTTATCATTTTGAGTATAGTGAAGCCCACCTGGACTGTAGATCGTCGATTATCAAAATATGGTTCCCTTTTCTCGTCTCTTGCTCACGTCCACATTCAACCTTTACGTAAAAACTATTTTAGTACGTCGGTCATGATTTTCGAGAACAAACTTTGATAACTTATAAAGTAATAATTCGCATCCCTTAACTAATTTAATACGTCTTTTCATCGTATATCTTAACTAATAACTTCTCGTACTTCGATATAGACGTAATATGATCTACGGTCTCATATTAACCATTTAGGTTAAACGTTGAACGTGTACTAACGTCTTTTGATAAAATGATTTCAATTATGAAATCTTTTCTTACAATTGAGATATTCTTATAAAATTAATCGTTTTACGTATTAGTGTATTTACTCAACGTGTTTAATCGTTTAATCTTAAGTCAACGTTTTGACTTTTCTTAACATATTTTGTAACTAATTTCTATATAAATCGATTTTCAATCGATTTCTTTTCATAAAACCTTAATTCTCGATTTTTCACGCTAATCAATAAACTTGATTAATATTTTCTTTAATATGAATTAACTTATTCATTATACCTTATTTTTCATTTCTAACGTTATTTAATATAACGTTTCGCCGTAAACATAGTATACTATGTTTATACAATCCCATAAATTCTTAATTAATTTAAAATATATTCTAAGCATATAATGTATTATTTTTCTTGATAAAAAGGATTTAAAACTCTAATTTCTTACTTATTGCTCTCGGCCTTCATGGAAAAATTTCTCAAATTTCTTCCAAAAATTCCTCTAAATCCATATAGTATACTCTATTATCCTAGGATCATTAATATGTATTAACATTAGCTATTGAAAATTTGGACATCACCTATCCATACCTATAAGCTCACGGTTATTTTCTAAAATTACCCAAACAATTTCCTAAAATTCTAATTAAATCACATATCACTAAATCAATGCTCTAGATCAACATTATACTATAATATCACTTAAGCATAAATTTGTACACTAACATATGAATTCATATAATTTTCGGTAATTATAAAATTTTAGCATATCCCAAATAATCACAATGTGTTCTAATATCAACGTAGATCATTAATCCATCACTACATAAATCTTAAAAATTTTCGGTAGTCACCACTAAAATTTATAACATGCCTAGGTTTCAATTAAATCACTAATATGAAACATATATTTCATGCTCAACATAATTAACAAACAACAATCATGCTATCATAATTTCTCATTAAGAACACATGCTTATAAATTAAAATCGAACCATTAAAATTAGAAATTTTAACGTATAATCGAAGCTTGTTCGATTCCTAACCTCTTTATCGGCTTTGATTTGTTGTGCAAGTTTAGCTCAAGGATTTGGTGAAGAAAATTGAAGAACACTCGAGGGTTTTCTTCTTTTTGCTCACGGTAATGTGCGTTTTTTTGGAGAGAAAATGGTGTTTGAAAGTGATCCTATTACTTATGCAACATGATTAAATAATTTGTACTCAATTTCTATCTCTCTCGGTTCTCTCACTCACAAACATAAATTGGAAGCCTTTCAAATTGCTTTATGACTCACCACCTTTAATATGTCATCAAAGTAAGTATCTCTTACATAAAGTAAATGTATTAACACAACATTGAACAAAACAAAGCAATTATCTTTGACTTTGGACACATAGCCGTCGGCTCTCTCTCAATTCAAAAAGGGAGGGCTTTATAATTTGTCTTACACAATGTAAATAAAGTCTTCACATTGCCAAATGCAAAATACATCATCAATTAAGTGTTCCAAAATTTTATCCTACCTCAATTGGAAGCAAAAACACACGGCTACCTCACATAACAAAATTGCCTCCACTTGATCATTTAATTAATGCATTGGTTAGAGTGTAATTATATCACACTAATATATATAGCACATTTGGAGATCACAAAATTAAACCTTATTAATACAAGCTCACGGCACTTTGCTCCTTAAATTGCTAACATTTGATTTTTCTTGCAAATTATAGATATATAACATAATATATGTCTTAGATGATAAATTATATCATATGAAAAATAATTAGAATTATTTCATGTGTGAAAACCCTAATTTTCGATTTTAGGGTTTTCGAAAATTACAACTTTTATCCCATAATTATTCCTTAATTCTCTAGCATTGTTTTAATGCTAAATAATATTCTAATTACATAAAATAATCATAGGAATTTAATTATTATAATTTCTTGATCATTAAACTCAATTTTCTAATCGTCTCTAGCGTTGGCGTTCAAGCGTCTCAAACGTTCATAATCGACCCATCTCAAAAGGGTCGTAATAAAGTCATAATCACTTTATTAAATCATTCCATTAATAAGGAATTTAATTCTAAGCTTCGACACTTAGAAAATTTTACGAAATTTTAACTATCGATATTGATCGGCGTTAAAATATTACTACCAAATACTTTGTATAATTATATTCCTTAATTCACAATCATTAGTGAATATGATGTAGAATTCATTATCTCATAATTAATCGAAATCATTATTCGATAATTTATTAATTCAAATATCACGGTGAAACCTAATTTACAATTTTAATTAACGTAATTAGGCCTTTAATTCTTCGGGATATTACACTATATCTCGGTGACTTTACGTTGATCTAAACCTCGATAAGGTATTAGGTGAGTATGAGTTGCTGACCATCACTTTGACTTGTTATGAGTGAGGGTTACATGAGATAACCCAATATTCTCCGCATCTTGGGTGGTGGCAGTGCTTGTATGTCATGCTAGTTGCCGGTATCGAGTCACCGTATCTGTTTAGGATGATGACGTCCACTTAAGAAGCTCAAAAGGTTTATTGTACTAAACCCTGCAGGTTGAGTTATCTCAAGTACAATAATAAGGTTGAGTGGTACTACTTAAGGAATTAAAGAAATTAATTATTTTAAGCAGTCAGAACGCTGTAAATAATTAATGGACGTGCGATATCTTAAATACGGGGATTCGTTAAGTCTAAGTGCGAGCAGACTCAATTTCGAAAATAAAGGGTAAGTCGGCATTTATTCTCTAGTGGCGTGAATAAATGTTTATGAATTAATTGATGTTACGGGTGAACATAAGATAATTAATTTATTTGAGGCCCATCTTTATTCCTTGCATTTGATCCACTGGTGGCCCATCCAGGGCTTGGAACTAAGTGAAATTAGTCCGCCTCCTGGAGAGTCCCTCCGGGACTACGTTACGATCCTCTCTGTCAGAAGAGATATTATTATATTTATTAAATATCGAAATCCTATCTAGATAGGATTTGGGGTTACATAATAAATATAAGGTGAGAAAATCAAACTAGCTAATCCTAAGTGAAATTTTTGAAAACCATACTTCTCATTGTTGGGATTTTCGAAAACTTTTCAAGAATGAAGTAGGCGAATTTGCGGTACTTTCCATAGATTGTCCTCGCTCCACATTGGAGATTAGGCGATCGGGATACAATCGAAAGATCAAAGCACGAGTCTTGATCGATTCTTGCACGACAAATTCGCGGTAAACACGAGAAAACACCAACGTGTTGCAATTAATTATATAGGTGCATGCTAGGTATATAATCGATGTATGGTGAATTAAACATCGAAGATAGATCCTCGGGAGAGGGTTAAAATCAGATTTCCCTACAATTGGTATCAGAGCCTGGGATCAGAATCTTGGCTCTGTTGAATTAATTCATGTTTGATTATTACGTGCGTAATTAATTAATTGTGGATCAGTCGTTCATCGTGGCTCGTTTTATTTTTGTCGGATTTCGTTTTTCACCATGAGAAAATCCTTGGTTAGATTAGGATTTTTCTTGTAAATCTAATATGTAAAAGATGAGCGAGGCGAAGAACACGAAGAGCGAGGCGATGGAGTCTCGTCGCGCGGCTGACGACGAGAGCACGCGACAACACGTCGTAGCGATAAAGCGCACGATCGTGCGGAACATCTGCGCGGGACGGGCGCGGATTCTCGGCGGCAATCGGTGGCGGCTCTCGGCAGACATCGGCATGTCGTGCGGGATCCCTCGGCAGATAGTGAGATGGCGCGCGAACTCAACGCGAGTCGCGTAGCATCTCGGCGATGGGGCGGTCCTCGGCGGCTCGAAAGCAACTCTCGGCGGTGGGCGTGCGGGCGCGGTTTCGTGAGGATAACTCGGCACGCCTCGGTGCTGAGCAAACGCGCGCGGGAGCTCTTGTCGGCATTGGCGGGTACGGGGTGCGGGCGCGCGATTTTGTATGACGCCTCGGCGCTGAGCAGTGCGCATGAGTTTTCGGCGCGCTCGGCGATCTCGGCGAGTCGCACACAGCAGTGCTCGGTAGTGCCCGGGCGCCTCGGTAGCATCGGCCAGGCTCGACGGCATGCGACCTCAGTGCGTGGGTGCCCGTCGCGCGAGGCGCGCGAGTCGCTCACAGACTTCCCGGTAGGTCTCGGCGGGGTGGGCGTGGCGTCGGCATCCTCGGCGGTGGGTGGCGGATTCTCGGCGAGCCTCGGCGGTGGGCGGGCGGTAGTGTCTTGTTGGGCGTGCACATGGGTTGTGCCCTAGCGCGCACGGCCCAGTCCACGTTGGGCCGACCCGGCCCATTTTCGGCCTAGACCCTTTTTTCGACCCGGTTCTAATTTTTTGCGGCCCGACCCTGCCCGATCCACTGTTCTGGCTCGTTTTTAAATTTTGGCCCAAATCAAGTTTTGACGAATCCGGTCCGTGCCCGTGCACGCGAGACGCGTTTCGAGATTTTTTGAAGATCTGTACTTTACAAGTTTATGTAATAAATTAGGCAAGGAAGTACAGGATCCACGAGTGGGCCGCGATGAACGAATATATTTTATTTTTATCGTTCAAAGCATGTCGTGGATATTTAAATTATGCAGAAGCATGCTATGTATGTTTAATTACGTAGATAAACATGTAATATGTTTTCGTGATTGGATGTGAATAGTAAGTATGCTAGGTTTATCACGTTTTTCAAGCATATTTTACAATTCTGCGAGCATGTTTTATATGTTGAGTTCTATAGAAAGCATGTTAGGATTACGTGATCTGCATGGACAAACCTTTTGAAACAAAAAGACTAAGCAAGAAACCCGATATATTAATTTCTAAAATTAAGATGTCAAGACCTTCACTTTTTAATCTCTAAACAAAGTGATACGCATTGTGAGTAGACGTCCACACGCGACTTGCTTGCTTTGTATATCATAAGTTTGTTAGATGAGATTTCTAAATAAAACATTTTAATCTATTGAGAGTGAGAGTTTCATGTGTAAACGTTCACACGCGTGGCTTGCATATGCGATTTTCATAAGTTCTCTAGAGATAGATTTAAAGTGAGAAGACAAAAGAATTTGGATTGGAAGCGGCATGGTCCGAGTGAGTATGCTAATTTTAAGAATTCATTTTCTTTGTTAAAATTGTGGTCATTGCTTAGACATCACCTCAAGTACAACTTCCATGAAGTCCTTCTTGTGATAGTGATATGGTGCAGTAAGGTCCAATCATTAATTTCATTTGTCATAAGGATAAGTTGACATGGATTGAAATTAAACAACTAAAAGTAATATTTTAGTCTGGTCGAGGGGTTCATGTGTAAACGTCCATACGCGTGGCTTGCATATGAGATTTCTTGGGCGATTGGAGGTTTCAATTAATATTGTTTTATCAAAATGTTATAATATTATTGTTACGAATTATGTGCGATCGTATGCTTATGTGTTTACATTATTTTTCAGATATATCTCTTACACCGATTATCAATATGCTCGCACAAAATCCTCTATCCGGTCCAAATTTTATCGAGTGGAAACAAAACATGAAATATGTTCTTATCGCTGAAGAACACAAGTTTGTTCTCACCACTCCCAAACCTGATGCCCTTACTGACGCATCGACTAATGAGCAACGAGAGTCAAGCAGACTTTGTCATAAGTCAAATAATATGGCCAAATGCTATATGATGACTGATCGAGCTAAAAACACACTCAAATTCACTGGCAATCGTACGAGGTAATCGTAGCGTGATAAGTTAACACGAGTCGTCTCTCGAGGAAAACTTAACAGGGCTATTGTTAGTATGGTGCATAGAAAGCAATTAAATACTAAACACACTAATACCAACATGGGTTTTGATCATCTTGGAATTGAAATACGGAAAATTAAACGACATCCTAAGCTGGGGTTTTCATTCCGAGCTAAACTAATAAAGCAATAAATCTAAACTAGGGTTGTCGATCCCTAGTTGAACTATAAGCGATAAATCAAAGCGATAAACAAAGCATATACAATCATATTATTCATAGGGTTTGTCAATCCCTAATCTAAATCTAATTGCAAATAAAAACATAATCATCAATCCATCTCCAAGAGCGAAATTAAGCGAAAGCGATAAATCATTAAGCAATATAAATCAACGAACATGAAAACAATCCATCGTCACTATGGAATTGAATTGACATAAATCATAAACTATGAAATTGATTCCACAAGAACGATAATCAAAGCATGAATTGATAAACTAAATCATTCGATAAACTAAAAATAGGAATTAAAGCTAATGATTTATCATCTATCTCATCAATCGTTGGAGAACTCCTAAAGAACCATGGTTGAAGAACGGTGGCTCAGTATGCAGCTCGTGAAAAAAAAAACGAGAAAAATAAGAACTCCTTTCTTTACCTAATGCGCGCGCATTTATATATTAAATAAAAGTGGCGCTTGATTCATAACGGCGCAAGTTGACGTTACGCCTTCAACTTGAGCGCCGTGCGGGGTTGGCGCTTGAAGAAGTAAGGTGAGCGGCGTTCATGGAGAACGCGAGGAAGATGGAGAACGCGACATGCGCAGCGCGGTTGGAGGCCAAGCGGCGGGGTGATGGAAAACGCAGGCGGCGGCGGCTTGCGGCTGGGCGATGGCGGGGCGCCCGGGCGAGGGCGTCGCTTCGCGTCTGCGGCGCGGAGATGCGCTTCGGGGCGGTGTGGTGGCGTCGGGCGGCTGGGCCTTCTGGTGTGCGGTGGGCAACGGGCTGGTTTCTGCTGGCGGCCGGCGGGAGAGAAGGCGGCGGCGGAAGCGCTTGTCGGCGGCCAGCGAGTGGCGTCGCTCTCACTCAGCCTTGAGCAGCAAGATTGCGAACAGCGCTCGGGGTGGCGCCGGCTGGGCGGATGGCGGCGGCGGGGCGTCGGTGCGGTGCTTGTGGCGTGGGCGCGGCCATGCGACGGGGTGCCCGGCGCGACTTTGGTCGTTCGACCCGTTCTCCTTCGTCTAAACTCCGATTTACGTCGGTTTTCGCCTCTGAACTCACAGCCGAAATGTTCTTCAATATATTTGATTCTTGGCGGATCCAATTCATCCTATTTTCTTCCATTTTCCTACAAAACATCGAAACAAATGAAGTAAGTCGAATCGATAAATATTAATCGAACCAAAGGCATAAATAGGACAAACCATAGAAAATGACACATAAAACAATACCAAGAATCATCACAAAATCATACCAAACAACCCAAAGGCATAAATAGGACAAACCATAGAAAATGACACGTAAAACAATACCAAGAATCATCACAAAATCATACAAACAACTCCCCACACTTATCAATTTGCTTGTCCTCAAGCAAAGTCTATACTAATAAGAGTCGAAAGATAACTCATGCAACTTAACCCTTATTCTAATCAATCAAACCTTATTGCATTTCCCCACACTTGGTGTTCTGAATTTAAAGATAATGTGAAATAAATCGAGAACGGCAATTGACTTCCAATAAATAAAAGGTAATCTCGCTCGGACCCAACTCTCCGTTGGGGTGAACTAACTAATGTGGTCACCTTTAGCAACAAGTTTCTTTTATAAAGCACAAAGAAAGTATTAGCGGATTTTGGAACAATATTGAAAGGTGAACTCTCGATGAACTCGAGTCTCCTAACGTGGTTTCCATGTCCATTTCTCAATTTACGAGAAGAGGACATAATCTCATCCTCCATTTCAACAATCTCAACAAAATCTGGAGCTTTCATTCTCTCATTTCTTCTTCTTTTCACATATATATATATATATATATATATATATATATATATATATATATATATATATATATATATATATATATTTTAATATATAAATGAAACAAGTATATAAGCAACCACAATGTTAACACTACCCCTAACATTAGCGGACAAATCACATCAATTTCCCTATTCAATTTCTATCAATCACGATGTCGCTCGATTCACATTATACTCAAATCATATATCACCAAAAGTTTGAAAATTCAATCGGTTTGACCAATACCACAGTGCAAGTAGCACAAATCAAGATCCTAACTTACTCGCATAGACAAAGCTTAAGTCCAAACAATCAAAATAAGCATAAGGGCACATCATTAAGCATACGAAAATATATATGTCACACCCACAAAACCAAAATACTCTCTCCCACACTTAATTCGATCTCGTCCCGATGCTCAAAACATAAATAACATAAAATAGCCGATGAGGAGGAGGCTTCCTAATAAAATATGGCGGTGGCGGGGTTGGAATGTGGCGTGTTCGTGAGCCGGAATATCGAGCTTCACCTCACTGCTGACGAAGTCCCAATTTCGAGCAAAACTAACACAAAGGCAACAGACAGATCAAAGAACAACAAAACAAGCAAAAAGAGAAAGAAAGAAAAGAAAATAAAATAAAAAATCGTGGGTCAACTCCCGCGCGATACTCGATTTAACGTCGTGAGCACGGCGTATCCGGTTGACAATGGACTATCCATAGTCCTTCACTGCAGATAATACCATCTCGGCAAAGCATCGGTATGAACCATATAATCATAGAGGGCGATAAAGGGCGCAGATAATAAATCGATTAAGCTCAAATCGAACATCCTATTTTCCAAAGTAAAATAAATAACTTCAACTCCTACTGACCTGATACTTTGGTAAATTAGGATGTTGACAAATTATAAAGTTACCTCAACCTTTGTCCTTACTTTGTCCCTCAGGGATCCGTACTCCAATTGTTGAGGCGGTCGATCCTTCCAGTGGGCTTTGGCATCTTTGGTATCTTCAAGTGCCCACTCTTTCTCCATCCTCTTTCATCCTCCTCCAGCGTTGGGATTGTTCTTTCATCTCCAGGCGGGCGTTGGCATGCTATTCACTTCATTTGCCCACTCTTCCTCGTTTTTCACCTCCTCTAGTTGCGGCGGTCATCGAGTCTCTCACTCCATTCTCAACAATCGGGTCACTTTCGAGAAAGTGAGCGTGCGAGTCTGATCCGGTTGGTGTGGGAGGTATGACTTCGATCACTTTCTCCTTTTCCACCTCATGTGGCTGCAACGCTCTTCCGGTGTCTCTTCCACCCAATTCTCAATAATTGGGTCACTTTCTAGAACGATGACCGCTAGACTGATCGGATTGGATTGGAGGTTTCCTCCATTCTTTGCAATGACTCTTTAAGCGGTGTGAACATGCCCGCTTGCGTCTCCAAGCGCCGAGATGAGGTGTTTGCGGCATCCATTTGTTAAATGTGAGATCCGTTCGTGGGGTGAGCGAATCCTCAAATGATGACCTCACGAGGTGGTGATGCGTGTGGTGGTGAATAATACTCTGCTGCGGGTCGTACCCTTTATTCTTTGTGGAGGCCGTTGATCGATAGGGATCATGAAGCGACCACCGTCTTTGCGGTGGAGGTGGTTGATCCCAATAGGGATTAGAGGCTTGATCCTCATAGAGTAGTGGAGGTGGTTGGTCCCAAGCGAGGATCATAGACATGTTGCTCATAGCCCAACGGATATTCCTCGAATAGTCGAATTGGGCTCCTTCTTAAGAAGAATTTGCCCAATCTGACGAACTCTCCTCCCCGGCCGGGTTGACCATATTCGTCTTGTTGATAACCACGCATTATGCGACACCAACGACAAAAAACAAGATCCTGCGCACGGGAGGAAAATAGCAAGCAGAAGAAAAGAAACACGAAAACAAACAACACAAACAATACGCTAAAGTTTTCCCCAACGACGCCAAAATTGATCGAGCTAAAACACACTCAAATTACTCGCAATCGTATGAGGTAATCGTGGCGTGATAAGTTAACATGAGTCGTCTCAAGGAAAACTTAACAGGCTATTGTTAGGTATCGTGCTGAAAGCAATTAAATCTAAACACACTAATACCAACATGGGTTTTGATCATCTTGGAATTGAAATACGGAAAATTAAACAAGACATCCTAAGCTAGGGGTTGTCATTCCCGAGCTAAACTAATAAAGTAATAAATCTAAACTAGGGTTGTCGATCCTAGTTGAAATATGAAGCGATAAATCAAAGCGATAAACAAAAGCATATACAATCATATTATTCATAGGGTTTGTCAATCCCTAATCTAAATCTAATTGCAAATAAAAACATAATCATCAATCCATCTCCAAGAGCGAGAATTAAGCGACAGCGATAAATCATTAAGCAATATAAATCAGCGGAACATGAAAACAATCCACTTTGTCACTATGGAATTGAATTGACATAAATCATAAACTATGAAATTGATTCCACAGGCGATAATCAAAGCATGAATTGATAAACTAATTCATTCGATAAACTAAAAATAGGAATTAAAGCTAATGATTTATCATCTATCTGTCAATCTGTTGGAGAACTCCTGAAGAACCATGGTTGAAGAACGATGGCTCGTGTAGTGGCTCGTGAAAAGAAAAAGCGAGAAAAATAAGAACTCCTTTCTTTACCTAATGCGCGCATTTATATATTAAATAAAAGTGGCGCCGGTTCATAACGGCGCAAGTTGAAAACGTTATGCCTTCAACTTAAGCGCCGGTGAGGTTGGCGCCGCGGAAGAAGTAAGGTGGCGGCGTTCATGGAAGCGCGAGGAAGATGGAGAACGCGACATGCGCAGCGCGGTTGGAGGCCAACGGCGGGGGTGATGGAAAGCAGCAGGCGGCAGCGCGTCTTTGGGCGATGGCGGGGCGCCCGATGGGCGGCGGCGCTCGCGTGCTGTGAGTCTTGGAGATCTGCGCCGCAGGCGGTGGTGGGCGTCGGACGCCTGGGCGCTGCTGGTACAGCGGGCAACCTTGTGGGTTCTTGCGCTGGCTGGCGGCGGCGGGCGGCAATGCAGCAGCGCTTATCTTGTGGCTGAGGTGGCGTCGCTCACTCGGCCTTGAGCAAGATTGACAGCGCTCGGAGTGGCGCCGGCTGGGCGGACGGCGGCGTGGTGCGCGAGGCGTGCGGTGCGGTGCTTGCGGCGTGGGCGCGGCCATGCGACGGGGTGCCGTCTTGCGACTTTGGTCGTTCGACCCGTTCTCCTTCGTCGAACTCCGATTCGCGCGGTTTTGCCTCGAACTCTGTCGAAATGCTCTTCAATATATTTGATTCTTGGCGGATCCAATTCATCCTATTTTCTGCCATTTTCCTACAAAACATCGAAGCGAGCGAGTAAGTCCGAATCGATAAATATTAATCGAACCAAAGGCATAAATAGGACAAACCATAGAAAATGACACGTAAAACAATACCAAGAATCATCACAAAATCATACCAAACAATGACTACTATGTCCAAAGGCTTGCAGCTGCAGCATCAGTCGATGGTAGACGCGACTGAACTATGGTCAAGTCTCGAGAGTAAGTTTAGGCAGTCGGATCGGACAGTCCGCTTCCACACAATGAGAGAAATCTTGGCGTGTAGGATGGAAGAATGAAGTTCGGTTCATGAACATGTCTCCTACAAGACTCATCTCATGGATAGTCTTGATCAGTTGGGATGAGGTATTGACGGCGAAGCCAAGGTCGATATCATCCTCAACACACTGCCCAAGTCTTTTGAGAATTTTCGCGTGAACACGATCATGAGCAAGACCGAGTATACACTTAGTCAGTTGCTAAATGATCTCGTGGCCGCGAAGGTGTCATGGGAAAAGGAGCACATCTAAGGGCCCAAATTTTCCGTTGAAAAATGGAAGAAGAAAAGGGTGCCAAATGTAGTAGAGGCAAATGAACCGGTGGAAGCAAGAACTTGGTTGCCACCGGAGGCTTGAAAAAGCGAAGGAGAGGCAAGTGCTTCAGTGTGTGAGACGGGCATTGGAAGGCTAAATCCCTATGCTCAAGGTCGCCATTTGCTTTAATGTGGAAATATGTTTAGCGACTTGTTCTACTCATTCATGGGTAGTAGATCTGGTCTGATCGATCATGTTTGTTACACCTTGTAGGGGTTCTGCGGACAAGTGAGTGCATGATGGCGAGATAACAATCTCCATGGGCAGCGGTGAAAGTCGAGACTGTTGCAGTCGGAGATGTTTCTTTATGCTTTGATAGGATAGTTCTAGTATTAAAAGGCGTTTTATATTTGCGAGTTTCGTGGAACCTTATTTCGGTTTTCAAACTATTTATTCATGGATATTGATTGTTTTTGATAGTGGTGTTTCTATCATAAGAAATAACGAAGTTATCTGTGGAGCACTTTATATAATTAAGCTTTATACTATTTACATCGAGCATAATACCTTTAATTATGTTGCATCTACATCAAACCTTAAGAAGAGGAAGTTTTCTTAGCTAGATGACACCACATTGTATGCTAAAAGTTTGTTTTAGTATAAGTGGGAGATTGTTAGATTTGTATCTTTGGGCGGTTTTGGTTGAGCTTGTATCTGATGATTCCTGTTACCACTATTACAATCTTCTATCCGAATTATTTACTTGATTGCATATGTTAGTCCTTTATCTAATGTATAAGTTAGACCATACGATTGTGTAGTAGATCACGAAGTGCGTATGATTGGTCGAACTTAATGAGATATAAAAGAATCACAGTGAGACAACTTGAGGACGAGTTGTCGGTATAGTCATGATATAGATAAGAAGTGACTTGACTTAGTTGTTTGTCTATCTTGATGCGTCTCGACAAATTGATGGATCACGGTGAGATGAGTTCTTCTATCGACCGTCGTGAAGAACCTAGATCTTGGTGACTTTACGTTGATCTAAACCTCGATAAGGTATTAGGTGAGTATGTGTAATACCCCGCATTCCTGTAGCAAAGATTAGCTCTGATTAAGAGCTTAATAAAAAGGGCATTGCATCCTTAAGAAAAAGTTGTTTAAGTTAAAAGCTTTTATGTTAAGCTTTGAGTCGACGAGATAGAATCGAGATAGATTCGAGATAGAATCTTAGAAAAGATTCTAAAGTCTTTATTAACATGAGAAGATCTAGATTTCAAGTCTTGATATGATAAGATATGTGTTCATAAGTCTTGATCGAGTTTTAGAATTTGAGTCTTTACCTTTTGATATCTTGTTTCTTTGAATAAACCCGGATCGAAGCGAATTGCTCAAAATGATTTTGAGACCAAAATATTTTGAATAGTCAAAACATGATGTTTATTTTAGAAAGAAAGATTTATGAAAATTTCAACTTACTAACAATTTCTATATTTCTATTGATTTATTTTGAGTTGTTAATTTCAAAAGTATATATATATATATTTTTTGAATGAGGACATGGCGTCCCAATAAATTGGGCCTAGCACCAATACGTTGTAATAAGCCCGAATGACAATCAAAGCTTATAAGATAAGCTAAGACAAGCTTATAAGATAAGCTAAGGGCAAGCTTCTAAGATAAGCTATTAAAAAGCTTATGTGATAAGCTTAGAATTTTCTAGAAAGTTAGTAGCTTCCTAAGTAAGAATGGAATAGTGATTTGATGACATATATATATATATATATATATGTGTTTTAGCTTTCAAAATACACCATTTCCACCATTTCTTCCCCAAATTTCGAAAACACACACATACACACACACTTCCATTTTCAATTATTCAAGCTCGTTAATATGAAGATCTAACAGTTGGATTCGCGATCCGTCTTGCATAAAGGTAGATCTTCACCTCTAAGGCTATATTTATGGATTCAAAATTCGAAAATCATGAACTTTTGAAGGTCCAAATTTTCGGTCCTTTTTAGTTTGTTTGAAGGAGCATGTTTTGTTCCATTATTTCTTGATATTATGATAGATCTATCGCCTATAAGTTGTTTAGTGTTGAATTTTCGAGCATGAGTTCATCTTTTGGAAATCCTTGAAATTTTCGAAAACATGGAGGCCTAGATCTTGAACTTATGTTGTTGATATGTTTGATATGCCTTCACATATGTGTTGTTGGGTAGATATAAACATGTTTTGAGCAAGAAAAACGATTGAAATCGAACCTATGCAAAAACCCCCAAATGGCCGAAACCTATGTCTCACATAAGGTGGGATTTTTTATTTTATTTGATCATTTTGACTTCATATTTGGATTCTATGATATGAATAAAACTTAAAATGATTTATTCCGATTTTCGGCCGACGTATTTTAAAGATGAAAATTTTTAGTTTAACGTCAATTTGGGTTTTCAATGCTAAAGCTTTGATCTTTGGATTTTGATGGTTAATTGATGATCTTTGATGATAGTTGAGCATGTATAGAGGTTCGTTTATGTTAGATGACGTCTCACGTGATTTTCACGTTGGTCATAAGCTATGTTTGTAAAGAGTTGTTGGTTTTTGATTAAGATTAGATGGCTTAAGTTTGTCCTCTATGCTTGTTTAGTCATATGAGACACTACAACAAATATGAGCTTTTGCGACATGAAAAATATGTCGCAAACTTTTGTTTTTATGTCGCAAAAGCGAATTTGTGACATTTCCCGCGTCACGTTGGATTGTGTCGTAAAAAGTGATGTTGTAAATTTATGACATTATTTTTCAATAATGACGCAACATATACGACACTTTGTGCTTCACATAAATATTGTCACATAAAATTCGTGACACATTACCCGTCATTAGTTTTAGTGATGCATGTGCATTTGCGACATTTGTCGTGACATTAATTGAAACGATGCCTCATAATTTACGACAATAGTTTGTGACATTACAATAATGTGACGTGAAATTTTACAATGCTTGTAGCATCATATTTAAAGTGTCGTATAGTATTGCGACATATAATATTTGTTGTAAAATTTTGTATAAAGTGTCACAAAATATATAATACTTTTTGCGTCACTTTATTATTATATCGTAAATCTTGCATCACTTGTACGACATTAAATGAAATGACATGTTCTAATTTGTGACACTATAATTAATGTGATGTAGATTTGTAGGACACATGTTATGTTATAGTTAAAATGTCGCATAGTATTCCAACATAAAGTATTTGTTGTAAAAAGGTAATTTAATGTCACAAATATACAACACATTTTGCATCACTTTATTATATAATATTTGTTGTAAAACGACATTTAAAGTCACAATATTTGCATCACTTTATTATCATCATCATCATCTCACAATTGCGACATCTATACGACACTTAATTGAGTAATTTTATTGTTGTATTCATAAATAATGCATCATTAATGAATTTAGGCACTGAAATGAAGAAGCATATCAATTATTAAAAACATAGAAATAAATATCTTTTAAATATCAAATTGAAAATATCATAACATTGATCGACTTGTTTGCTATATTATTCAAAAATCTAACATCAAATATCAAAGTCTAAATCTATCTAGCTATGTAAGAATGCAAATCCCGTAAACGATAATGTGACACTCAATGTCATTTCATCTTCCTCTTGCTTTTCCTTGTTACACTTTTGCCTTGTTCCTACAAAGATTCAACAAAATAAATTATATTTCATACAATAAAAATTAAATTAATTCAAAAGTACAACCGATATAACAATACCTGGATAGGTGCACCATCTAAATGAATATGCATATTGTTCTCATCCGAGTTGTTCATCTCTTCTCTCATCTAATACATTGGTCGAAGATAAGAATATTATTATAAATTTCAGATATATCGTCTAACATCATTTCAAAAAAAGTTCAAATAATCAGATTTACATTTATATCTAATCAAAGCTATAACGAGACTAAATCATGATAGAGTAACCATGTCAGACGGGTAGTTCCATTTGCATAATTAGTAATTCACTTTTGGCCATTTTCTGTGTTACGTGGGGGGAAAATCTCCCTGCCAAAAAAATAAGCAGTTTCCATACACATTTCTTAAGTTAAAAAATCTCCTGGGTAGTTCCTATCATTTGTATACTTTAAGCAGTGAAGTCTACGCTTGGATAAAGTCTAACAAGTGCAGTAATTCTAGAAGTCATTCCATCAAATTAGTAACCCCATGGTAAATATATATTTCTATTTTAATTATATCTAGCTATGTACTGATTGAAAAAACTTGAGATAATTATAAAATTTCTAGAAGTCATTCCATCAAATTAGTAACCCCATGGTAATTATAAAACAGTTTCATAGTTAACTAGGAATAAACTTGACAAGCATATTGAAAAAACTTCTTTTGTGCAAGTACTGATTTGTGGTGAAGTTAACAAGAAGCAATGCATATTGAAAAAAACTATTATACAAGTGGCTGCAAAATACTTAACAAAATACTTAACAAAATACCTAAAGACCGATATCAGAGTATGCCTAGTAGAAGTTTTGGTTCTAGGATTGAATGAGTTCCTAACGTTTTATTAAGAACAGACATGGTAAAGAATTCTTCAGCCTTGATAATGAAGTGGCAACTAAATGATTTGATCTTAAAGATTCTCTGTTACTTCCCTTATATGTGATCTGATCTGATCAGATCATTCATTTTTCCTTAATGAAGTAGAGAACAAAGATTTTAATTAATCTGATTGTACATTACTAGCTAGTGTTTTCTTATAGTGACTGACCAAGTGCTTCATGTTTTTCAGGATAAAGAACTTCACAACCTGTTCATCTTTAACCATTTCCCAAATTTGCGTGATAAGGTAAATTGGCAATATCTTACAGTCTCTTGAACTCACTATTTTAACTACACGTCTATAACTGCTACGTACACTATTGAATTAAAGTATTGTCATTTGGTTAAAAAAGATCATTTGTTGTTGCTTATATTCCCGAACCAACTGCTAGAATGATTCCTCAAAGTAACTAATTTTATTGGTTCAGGTGTAAAGGAATCTCAAGACTTCAAAAAAGAAGTATTGAAAAAAGGATTACTTGCAAAGAGATAAATATGGCACATTTGAAACATAACTTTTTGGATAACAAAACCTTCTCAATATAATGTTGAATCGGTTTTCAGTAAGACCGAATAGATAATTCGTGTAAACTCTATATGAACAGAAGTGACTGATCAGGTCAGTTGCAATTTGTTTATTTATTTATAATTCCAAAATATTTTTTGCTCAACTAATTTATGTTCCTTAATGGACTGCAAGTACGAAAAAGAGAAAAAATGGCGAAGCTTAGAGAAGAAATGGCTGTACAAATAGCTAAGGAGATGGATGTCACCGACTCACCAAGATGATCCATATCACATGTAATCCAAGTTATAGCCATAATGTCAAGAAGAGTCGTAAATAAAGTGTAGCTAATTTTCTTAATGAAGTAGAGAACAAAGAGTTGAACACTTATATACAGAAATACATATATACAAGATTAAAGAATTTCTCACAAACTCACAAGAGTAATGGCTTAATATTCATTCAGTCATTTCATCGAACATCTTGACAGAAAAATCTAAATGTCATTTATGATTATGTTTCAAGAAAGATAGATAGTTAACAAACTAATCCCAACAACAAAAAATGGATAGATAGTTAATAAACTAAAAATCTTCTAAATTAAATAAGTTACAAGAAAGAAAAGAAAAACAAGAGAACTCATAGAAATAAGAAATAATTTCAGGCCTAAAAAAATCGCTATACTACCTGGTGGTGGTGTAGAGATTTTGGAGAAATTCGATTAGGCGTTAATCGAACACGGGAGGCGGAGGAATGCAAGTAGGTCAGTTTTTCTTCTTCACGTTCTCTTCGTAAGTGAGGATAGGTTTTTTTTCCCATATATCTACATGTATTCTGGAAGGAATTAACCATATATTGAGTAGTAGATTTGTGTATGGGTGATCTTTTCCTGAAAAATAGGAAACAAATCTATTGAAAAAATAGTTTAGCGGGAGGAAGCAGGAGGGAGCGGGAATTTCTTTCTAAGGTGTTCTGTAAAATTTCTTGAGTTTACAGCGTTTGAAAGAGAAACGATTCTCTCCTCTTAATTCTGTCCTTTCTGATTATCTGGATTAAATAATATAAATATAATTTTTAATATTCATTTGCATGAAGTTAACTTTGGTCCAGTGG
Source organism: Salvia rosmarinus (assembly GCA_036937905.1). Taxonomy (NCBI): domain Eukaryota; kingdom Viridiplantae; phylum Streptophyta; class Magnoliopsida; order Lamiales; family Lamiaceae; genus Salvia; species Salvia rosmarinus. The sequence goes on along the minus strand of CM072818.1, from coordinate 43,650,425 downwards.
TAGTGCTTTTATTATGTATCCCAATGATACCGTGTTCGAATCTTGGTAGCACCTGTTATTATTTTTTATATTTTTGATACCATTTTAATTTTCCCCCGGAGGCTTGTGCTAGCCTTAGACAAAAGAAAAATTGAATTTTCCTTGCTGCCACGGGAGACATTAGGAATCCTAATACAAAAAGAAAAATAGAAGGAAAAGAAACAAATAATAGAGAATAATGAGTGTAATAATATTATTTTCTTGCCCGCCCGTCGAAATTGGGTAAATTGTTAAATAAGCATGAATTTTAATCTAATTTGCAATTCTAAATTTCTAATCCAACCTCTAAAATCGATGAATAAATGTGATTAACCATATTCTCCTATTTTTGTGATTAATCATATTCTCCTATTTTTTTTATTTTCGATACTCAAAATCGATGAATAAATGCAACAACAACAAAATCTTTTAGATTTTTCTGTCAAGAAGTTTTGCTTCAAGTAAGTTGCATAATTATTGAGGAAGAAATTAGTAATTGAAGGATAAAAAGATCTTTATGTGCGAACGTCATCAAACTGAAAACATTTCATTTCAATATCTGCACGGATCTCCTTTCTTCACTTAAAAGAATATCTTCATTTCAATATCTGCAGGAACCACTTTCTTACGGATCTACTGTGGTATGCAGTCTTACAGATCAGCGTCGGTTCCAAAATTTGGGCAATGGGATGAAAACGATCCGAGATCAGGGGAAGGATTTACCTTCATTTTCAACAAAGTGAAGGAGGAAAAACACATAGCTACGGCCAAGTTTCCTCCTGTGCCAGTATATACTACCAACAATTATCAGGCTAGCAAAGAAAAGAAGACTAGAAAGGTTTGCAAATTTATAGAAAGAAAAAAAATGAATTAAGTTCACCTTTGTGAAACTTTTGTTTTTTTTTCTGTGCATAAATGTTGCTGCCTGTTTTGAGGAGCAAAACATGGACATTGTTGAGTTTGTTTCTGTTGGTATTGGTTATTCCCCGATAAATGCAGCAAATGTTGATATTCTCCTACTGCAATTTTTTCTGTAGCACATGAATCTCTTTTCTCTGTGACTGTGGGAGAACATTTTGTTGTTTTTTAGTGGGCTAAAAATGTTGATATTCTCCTATTGCAATTTTTTCTTGTTGAATTTGTGCCTAAAATTGCTGAAGATTTATTGGGGAACTTGTTTGAGTTACATTGAGAATGGAGATGCACATTCTATCTGGTTAATTGTATCATATACGAGCTCTTCCGGAATGAATTGCTTCCCAGAAGGCTACTGCAACTCTGCAACTCTAATAAATTCTTCATGTGTACATTCCTGCATCAGTTCATATTCTTATAACCTTCATTATTTCAAACAACATTTGTTTTGTTAAGAAATTATAAGGAAACCCTGCCTATAGCGAACTTGCTTTCATATATTACATTTATGTTGTTCCGTAATTTACTGGTTGTTTAGGTGATGATTTTTGCTTTTTCTGGTGAGTGAACTATTTTATTTGTTTCGATTCAGGAACTTGTTTGAGTTACATTAGGAACGGGATGCGCACAACCCCTGATAACCTTAAAATCTGGTTGCTTTGAAATACAGTTTGGTATTATTTCAACCAACTTTTGTTTTGTTAAGAAAATATAAGGAAACCCATGCCTCTTGTTTTCATATCTTGCATTATGTTGCCTTTTTTTATCTGTTTTATCAGTACAAGATTGGATTCTGTTTAGGTTTAGTTCTTAAGTAAAACCAGTTTAAAGTTAATCGATAATATCTTTAATTTGCTGGTCAATGTATAATGTTAATTGTTACTTTGTCTTAGCTTTCTGCGATCATTATTCAGTTGATCAACTTCAATTATTTCAAATTTTTTTTTCATTTGAGCCATTGTGCTGAACCTTCTTTTGCTAATGCCTATGGTAGTCAATGCAGGTGGAGAACTAACCAACATTGATATTTTTTATTATAGCGGAACGAATAACCAACAAGCGCATTATCATTTGAATTGTTATTGTAATGAATGGTTCTAAGATTGGACTTGTCATGTGAACGTTTTGATAATTTTAGAATTTATTGTGTTGTAATTGAATATGATCGTGGTATTTTTAGGATTGATTGTTTTAATTATATATGATTGTGGTATTCTAAATTTTTGTAAATATTAAATTTAGAGAAATTATTAATTGAAAACAGGTTTAATCTAATATGAAAACAATATGGTTTAAAATAAATGGCTACAATTTACGACAATATTAAATCACCTACTTACGACAATGGGCAAAATCGATGTGGTAGAAGAAACTAATTTTGGGCTCTAAACTATACGACTTCAGATATGTATTGATGTTCTGAGTATCTACCACATCGACCTCCAAAATATACGACATCGGTCATGTAGCCATGTCGTAAGTATCTAGGACAACCAACTCAAAATTCTACGACAACTGTTATTGTATATTATCATGTCAACATACGACAACGAACATTATCCATTGTTTTAAAGCGCTTTTTTCAGGACCCTACAATACCACCACCACCACCATCTACGTCAACGCATGTTTTCACCCTACGACAACGGGCAATGTCCCATTGTAAAATTCTTTTTTTTTTAAATTTATATATGAATAATTCTTTTTATTAATTTTATATATTTTTGCATAGTTATTGGAATGATATTAAAATTATTTATTTTTATTACACTTTGTAAAATTCAATTATGAGGAGGTTAAGCCATAATTATAGCTACACAATCACATGATGTGGTATCAGCGGCGTCCCAAAGTTTATGACTTATGTTGTGAATTTACGTCATAATATAAAATAACAAAAATTATGTTACTATTGCGCAACACTATTTTAAATGTGTTGTATAACCATGATATTTTATTGAAATGTTGCAAATAATTGTTGCAATTTTGATGCATAACAAGGAGTGTTGCATTAGTGTCTCTAAACTATGACACACTAATTAGATGATGCACAATTGACGTAAATATATAACACTTAATGCCACACTATTTTAAATATGTGGTATAATTATGACATTTTATTCAGATGTCACAAATGAATTGTCGTAATTTTGAGACATAAAAATGAGTGTCGCATTTGTGTCACTAAACTACGACACAATATTTAGATGACGTACAACTGACGTAAATATACGACATTAAATGCTACATTATTTTAAATATGTGGTATAATTATGACATTTTATACGGGAGTCGCAAATAAATTATCGTAATTTTGCGACATAAAAATAAGTGTCGCGACTATGTCACCAAAATACATCACAATATTTAGATGATGCACAAATTACGCAAATATACGACACTAGAAGCATAAGTGTGGTACTTTTACGACACATGCATAAAATGTCGCATGTGCGTATATCGCAATAGGTCTATTTTGTTGTAGTGAGACTTAGTTAAGTCTTGTTATATGTTTAGATGTTAGAGGATGCAATGACCCAAGTGTTCATAGACTATAGAGTCTAGAATATCATGAAGTTATAGTCGTGTTGACGACTTAGATAAGATAAAGAATTTATCTTCTTGTTTGGTTCCTGGTATGCTTATACGCTACTCTATGTTGATGAAGGGCCAAGTTCAGAGAAGAAAGAAGTGGAGGACAAAACGTATAGTCCACCCGAGTGATTGTTGCCAGTTGGGTAAAATCCTTTCTAAAAATGTGAAATGATATGCTTTTGCATACAAAATGATATGATATGCATTTTATGAAAAGTTGGCTGACTTGCCAAGTTTTTGAGCATGATGCATGTTTCCTATCTACGAGAGATGGGCGATATCGACCCTATCTTTGGACGAGCTGCCGATGAGGGTTTGTGTACCAGAGTGATCGTGAGCTAAATGGCCGATCACGGTGTTTGAGAAGGAGGCCTCTTCTCGACACAATAGTCGTAGATATGGTTAATGAATGTGATAATGTCGTGACGCATGTTTAATGTTGCATCTTGAATATATGAGCATGAAAGCAAGTAAGTTTATTTGAAAGCATGCGGGTTATTTAACCGAAAACTCCGTGTGTTGCAAATGTTATGGCAAGTCGATCTTATAGCTCTAAGAGCAATGTTTCAAATGTTTTCGGCATATACCCACCGAGTGCATCTAGTACTCACGCCTGCATATATTTCTAAATGTGCAGGATGAGCTCGAGAGGATGCTGGAATCGAATGTTGTGCAGATGAGCTTCTCTAGATGTTTTGTCTCATAATGGTATTGTTAAATTATTGTTGTCATGTCTTGTTTGCCCAGAGTCTTATGTCATCATACATGATTCTCAGCCACACTTCTTGTTGCCGAACTTTGGCCTTTGTTTGTTTGGTGTTTTGATATTTGCCACGATGATAGTTTCGTTTTGTTGTTGGGACCTTGACATTTACATTAAGATGTCGACTTGCTTCTATGATCAAGGATTTCTTTTGAATGTCGTAATTGTTTTGTTGGATCGATATTGTATAAAATGTTTGAAGTTATCGATGAGTTATGCTTTCGACCTAGCTAACCAAATATTTTATTTTGGTGAAAGCATGTTTGAGTTCTCACATTCATTGTAAAATTAAGCAACTTTGTGATATCGGATCAATGTCGCGTTTGATCTTGATTATCTTATTCGATTATTCATCCTCGGTAGTTGTTTTCTTTGTTCGATTACTCTTTGTGGTTTGAGGACCTAGAATCATCCTTTGTCGACTCATTCTACCTCTTTTAGTATGCTTGAATATGTATATTCTTTGTCGGGTTTGTTTAACTTTGTGGTATCGGACTATTGATGTTCGTCTTTATTCTTTTCTTTTTCTTTCTTAACCCACGTAACGTCTAATTACTTGATTAAGTAAGTCGGGGTGTTCTGATATGAGTTCTTGACCATCACTTTGACTTGTTATGAGTGAGGTTACATGAGATAACCCAATATTCTCCGCGTCTTGGGTGGTGGCGGTCTTGTATGTCATCTTGGTTGCACGAGTCAGTCATTGTGTCTGTTTAGGATGATGGCGTCCACTTAAGGAGCTCAAAGGTTTATTGTACTAAACCACGTGGGTTGAGTTATCTCAAGTACAATAATAAGGTTGAGTGGTACTACTTAAGGAATTAAAGAAATTAATCATTTTAAGCGATCGAGCAGCGTAAATAATTAATGGACGTGTGATATCTTAAATCTGGGATTCGTTGAGTCTAAGTGCGAGCCCAACTCAATTTCGGAAATAAAGGGGTAAGTCGGCATTTATTCTCTAGTGGCATGAATAAATGTTTATGAATTAATTTATGTTCTGGGCAGAACATAAGATAATTAATTTATTTGAGGCCAATCTTTATTTCTTGCATTTGATCCCTGGGTTGGCCCATCCAAGCTTGGAATTAAGTGAAATTCGTCTACCTCCTTGGAGAGTCCCTCTAGGACTCTGTTCTGATCCTCTCTATCTGAAGAGATATTATTATATTTATTAGATATGCAGAAATCCTATCTAGATAGAATTTAGGGTTGCATTATAAATATAAGGTGAGAAAAAATCAAACTAGCAAATCCTAAGTGAAATTTTTGAAAACCATACTTCTCATTGTTGGGATTTTCGAAAACTTTTCAAGAAGGAAGTAGGCGAATTTCTGCAGTACTCTCCATAGATTGTCCTCACTCGACATTGGAAATTAGGCAATCGGGATACAGTCCAGAAGATCAAAGCACGAGTCTTGATCCAATTCTTGCCTGACAAATTCGCAGGTAAACACGAGAAAATGCCAACGTGTTGCAATTAATTATATAGGTGCATGCTAGGTATATAATCAATGTATGGTGAATTAAACATCCAAGATAGATCATCGGGAGAGGGTTAAAATCATATTTCCCTACAATTGGTATCAGAGCCTGGGATCAGAATCTTGGCTCTTTTGGATTAATTCACGTTTGATTATTACGTGCGTAATTAATTAATTGTGGATCTGTCGTTCATCGTGGCTCATTTTATTTTTGTCGGATATCGTTTTTCACCACGAGAAAATCCGTGGTTAGATTAGGATTTTTCTTGTAAATCTAATATGTAAAAGATGAACGAAGACGAAGAACACGAAGAACGAGATGATGAAGTCTCGTCGCACGGCACGACGGGAGGCACACCGGCAGCACGTCGCGCGACAAGGCGCACGATCGTGCCGGAACATGCGGGCGGACAGGGGCACGGATTCTCGGCAGCAATCGGGCGGTAGCTCTCGACAAACGTCGGCATGTCGTGCGGGATCCCTCGGCAGATCGTGAGATGGCGCGCGAACTCAACGCGCGAGTCGCGCGCAGCATCTCTCGGCAGCAGGGCGTGTCATGGGCAGCGCTCGGAAGCAACTCTCGGCAGCTGGGCATGCGGGGCGTGCGGATTCCGTTTGGACACCTCAGCACGCCTCGTTGCTGAGCAAACGCGCGCGGGAGCTCTCGGCGGCATTGGCGGGCTGGGCGTGCGGGGCGCGTGATTTTTGCACAGAAACCTCGACGCCAGACGAGCGCACACGAGTTTTTCTCGACAGCGCTCAGCAGTCTCGGCGAGTCGCACACAGCAGTGCTCGATAGTGCCCGGGCACCTCGGCAGCATCGTCCAGGCTCGACAGCGTGCGACCTCAGTGAGTGGGTGCCCGTCGCGCACAGATTTCCCGGTAGGTCTCGGCGGGGTGGGCGACTGAGCGTGCGGCATCCTCAGCAGGCTGGGTGGCAGATTCCTCGGCAGGCCTCGACGAGGCTGGGCGGCGGTAGTGTGCGGCTGGGCGTGCGCATGGGTTGTGCCCTAGCGCGCACGGTCCAGTCCACATTGGGCCGACCCGGCCCATTTTTGGCCCAGACCCGATTTTTTTTGGCCTAGACCCGTTTTTCTACCCGGTTCTAATTTTTTGCTGTCCGACCCTGCCCGATCCACTGTTCTGGCCCGTTTTTAAATTTTTGGCCCAAATCAAGTTTTGACGAATCCGGTCCGTGCCCGTGCACACGAGGCGCGTTTCGAGATTTTTTGAAGACTGTACTTTACAAGTTTATGTAATAAATTAGGTAAGGAAGTACAGGATCCACGAGTGGGCCGCGATGAACGAATTTATTTTATTTTTATCGTTCAAAGCATGTCGTGGATATTTAAATTATGCAGAAGCATGCTATGTATGTTTAATTACGTAGATAAAAATGTAGTATGTTTTCGTGATTGGATGCGAATAATAAGCATGCTAGGTTTATCGCGTTTTTCAAGCATATTTTACAATTCTGCCAGCATGTTTTACATGTTGAGTTCTATAGAAAGCATGCTAGGATTACATGATCTGCATGGACAAACCTTTTGAAACAAAAAGACTAAGCAAGTAACCCGATATATTAATTTCTAAAATTAAGATTTCAATACCTCCACTATTTAATCTCTAAACAAAGTGATAAGCATTGTGAGTAAACGTCCACACGTGCGGCTTGCTTGCACTGTATATCATAAGTTTGTTAGATGAGATTTCTAAATAAAATATTTTAATCTATTGAGAAGTGGGAGTTTCATGTGTAAACGTTCACATGCGTGGCTTGCATATGCGATTTTCATAAGTTCTCTAGAGATAGATTTAAAATGAGAAGTCAAAAGAATTTGGATTGGAAGCGGCATGGTCCGAGTGAGTATGCTAATTCTAAGAATTCATTTATTATTGTTAAAATTGTGGTCATTGCTTAAACATCACCTCAAGTACAACTTCCCGCGAAGTCCCTTCTTGTGATAGTGATATGGTCTAGTAAGGTCCAATCATTAATTTCATTTATCATAAGGATAAGTTGACATGGATTGAAATTAAACAACTAAAAGTAATATTTTAGTATGGTCGAGGGGTTTATGTGTAAACGTCCACACGCGTGACTTGCATATGGGATTTCTTGGGCGATTGGAGGTTTGATTAATATTGTTTTATCAAAATGTTATAATATTATTATTACAATTATGTGCGATCGTATGCTTATGTGTTTACATTATTTTTCGATATGTCTCTTACAGATTATCAATATGCTAGCACAAAATTCTCTATCCGGTCCAAATTTTATCGAGTGGAAGCGAAACATGGAATATGTTCTTATCATTTGAAGAACACATGTTTGTTCTCACCACTCCCAAACCCGATGCCCTATCGACGATCGACTAATGAGCAACGAGTCAAGCGGACTTTGGCAAAGTCGAATAATATGGCCAAATGCTATATGAAGACTACTATGTCCAAAGGCTTGCAGCTGCGACATCGATCGATGGTAGACGCGACTGAAATATGGTCAAGTCTCGAGAGTAAGTTTGGGCAGTCGGATCGGAAAATCCGCTTCCACACAATGAGAAATCTTGGCGTGTAGGATGGAAGAATGAAGTTCGGTTCATGAACATGTCTCCTACATGACACATCTCATGGATAGTCTTGATCAGTTGGGATGAGGTATTGACGGCGAAGCCAAGGTCGATATCATCCTCAACACACTGCCCAAGTCTTTTGAGAACTTTCGCGTGAACACGATCATGAGCAAGACCGAGTATACACTTAGTCAATTGCTAAATGATCTCATGGCCGCAGAAGGTGTCATGGAAAAAGGAGCACATGCCCTTGCTAGCAAATCTAAGGGCCCAAATTTTCCGTTAAAAAATGGAAGAAGAAAAAGGGGTGCCAAAGGTAGTAGAGGCAAAGGAACCAGTGGGAGCAAGAACTTGGTTGCCACCGGAGGCTTGAAAAAGCCAAAGGAGAGGGGCAAGTGCTTCAAGTGCGGCAAGACTGGGCATTGGAAGGCTAAATCCCTATGCTCAAGGCTCAAGGTCGCCATTTGCTTTAATGTGAAACATGTTTAGCGACTTGTTCTACTCATTCATGGGTAGAAGATACGGGTGCGACTAATCATGTTTGTTACACCTTGCATGGGTTCCTGCGGACAAGGGAGCTGCATGATGGCGAGATAACAATCTCCATGGGCAACGCGGTGAAAGTCGAGGCTATTGCAATCGGAGATGTTTCTTTATGCTTTGATAGGACAGTTCTAGTATTAAAGGCGTTTATATATGCGGAGTTTCGTGAACCTTATTCGGTTTTCAAACTATTTATTCATGGATATTCGGTTGTTTTTATAGTGGTATTTCTATCATAAGAAATAACGAAGTTATCTGTGGAGGCACTTTATATAATTCGCTTTATACTATTTCTGCCAAGCATAATACCTTTAATTATGTTACATCTACATCAAACCTTAAGAAGAGGAAGTTTTCTTAGCTAGATGACACAACATTGTATACTAAAAGTTTGTTTTAGTATAAGTGGGAGATTGTTGGATTTGTATCTTGGGCAGGTTTTGGTTGAGCTTGTATCTGATGATTCACATTACCACTATTACAATCTCCTATCGAATTATTTACTTGATTGCATATGTTAGTCCCTTTATCTCATGTATAAGTTAGATCATACAGTGTGAAGTAGATCACAGAAGTCTGTATGATTGGTCAAACTTAATGAGATATAAAAAGAATCACAGTTGAGACAACTTGAGGACGAGTTGTCGGTATGAGGCTACGATATAGATAAGTGACTTGACTTAGTTGTTTGTCTATCTTGACGTCTCGGCGTATTGATGGATCACAGTGAGATGAGTTCTTCTATCTGACCGTCGTGAAGAACCTAGATCTCGGTGACTTTACGTTGATCTAAACCTCGATAAGGTATTAGGTGAGTATGAGTTGTTGACCATCACTTTGACTTGTTATGAGTGAGGGTTACGTGAGATAATCCAATATTCTCCGCATCTTGGGTGGTGGCAGTGCTTGTATGTCATGCTAGTTGCCTGTATCGAGTCACCGTATCCGTTTAGGATGATGATGTCCCCTTAAGGAGCTCAAAAGTTTTATTGTACTAAACCCTGCAGGTTGAGTTATCTCAAGTACAATAATATGGTTGAGTGGTACTACTTAAGGAATTAAAGAAATCAATTATTTTAAGCAGTCAGAACGCTGTAATTAATTAATGGACGTGCGATATATTAAATACGGGGATTCGTAAGTCTAAGTGCGAGCAGATCGCTCACTTTTCTAACACGAAAACGTGCAAGTATAAAGGTAAGTCGAGTATCGTATCCACAGGGATTGTAGCACGAAAATACAGAAGCTAACTCAACAACAATTCATCATTATCCAAGAACAGATTTGGTTTATAAAGGGGTTTGTGGCTTCGAATATTAAATCCAAAGCAAAAGGTAACAACTTAAAAATAACGAAAGCAATAAACACTCAAAGATGATAATAAGATAGAAAGACTAACCCTAGGGATGCATTAATCCTACCCACAACGTGTGTTTATCCTGCTTCCTATTAACCAATTTTAATCCAGACAAGATGGAAGATCACATATGTAACCAACAATTTCAGTTACGACAATTGTGGCAGTTGATTACTAATTTCCCTATTACTGTTACGTCTCTAGGTGAAAATAAGCAACTCCAAAAGGATCACAAAGAATATGCTTCCTACGAATATATCTCAGCTACGACTCAAGGCTTATTCGTATTCTGCATTCAAGATCGATTGACAATTAAAACGGTTAAGTAATTAACTGGCAACTAGGTATGCATCAAGATTGATCAGAAATTAACACATATAATTAAGCAACAAGAATCATAAATCAATGCCTAGAAGGTAAATAATAATAGCAGGAATCACAACATTTTGGATAGAATCATGCAAACCCTAGGATTAGAATGGGAATTAGCTAGACATAATAAACGAAATAAAATACGAAATAATCATAGAAATAGAAATTATATAGATAAAACCCGTAGTGTAGCGTCGGAAGAACAATGGTTGGGTTCGTATCCAAACCCAAGTAACAAACGAGAAAATACGGAATTCGTTCGGACGAAATCGTTCCAAAGCGATAACAATGCGTAGAACTAATGTAGAACAATGAAAATCTAATGCTTAGATGAATCTAAATCAATAATAGAGTGTAAAAATATGAAAAATTATGAAAAACTGAACAAATTCGTGCTTGGAGAGGTTGGGGGCGTGGGAGCAATCTTGGGGATATATATAGGTGGAGGAAAAACCTAATTTTGTGCCCGATCGCCTCGCTTGGGCCGGGCTCATGACATGAAGCTCGGTCTCGAGCTCTGCCGAAAACATTCAGACGATTTCATGGCCGTCCCGCGACGCGAGGTAGGTCTCTACTCCTGCGCGACTTCACTGTTTCGCTCCGTTCTCTCGCGTCCGAATTCCAAATTACGATCCGTTTACGCCTATGGAATCCTATAGAGATGCTCTTTAATATAGTAAACTTTTCACATCCATATTTGTCCTCATCATCTTTGGTTACATCTTTGCCTTGTGCATCGATTATCACCTGAAAAGCCTACAAAACACCAAAGAGAAACCCCAAGAGCAGTATCTTCCAAAAATAGCTAAAAGCATAAATATTGACTCTATAAACGCACTTAATAGATCTAGAATCATCTAAATATATCATCAATAAACGGGTAAAAAGCGCGTTTATCACACCCCCAAACTTGAAGCATTGTTTATCCTCAAACAAAACAGAACAAACGAAAGATAATAAAAGGACAGGGAATGAGTCGAACGACAACAGCAATAACGCCTCAAAGCAATGAGCAACAAAAGATTCACATCAATGAATCAAATCACAACATCTTCGTTCAACTCCGCATATCATAATAACCATAAGCACAAGCCTTCTCAAACTTTAATCCTCACGACATGGATATATATATAAGAATCTCAAACACTCAAGTGTATCAATGAGGATGTGTATACTCTCAAAGTTTAAAAACACGCGGAATCTACCATAAGCTTGCAAATCGTCTAATTCTCCATTGCTCAAATATGTGCTCAAGAACCAAGATCAAAAAGGTCTTTATAACAGGTTATAATGTAGGCTCTTTGGTAAGGTAGGATATATTTAGGCTAAGTGACTTATAATCTCATAATGAAAACACCATAAATATCATAAGACACAATTCCCAACTTTTCACAATTCATTTCAATACTCCACACCAAAGAGTCATTTTTCTCTTAAGAACATCACACTAATAAGTGATATACTTTTCTCAATCACTATCTACTTACCCATTTATATTCTTTTCCACACACTCGTGTGAACTTTTTCTTTTCTTTTTCTTTTCTTTTCTTTTCGAACTTATATGGGAAAGCAACTATTTTTGATTATCACTTTTCATCATCTATTTCTTTTTTTTTTCTTTCTTTTCCTCAATCCTCAATTCTCGCAACCAAAACTTATACTATCTACATAACCCGACCCACGGCTATATGAAAGAATAAGGTAGGCTCAAATTGGCTCATCAAAGGATAATATGAATAACAGGTTAGTGTTTGGATAGTATATAGGCTAAGAAAAGAATGCATAATATCATCTCCCAATTCTTAAGCACATCAATGCAACCTCGAAAAAGATTCAGAGCAAGTTCTAGAGAAACACATGCTAATTCAAACTATTCACACAGAAGAAACAAGGCGCAAATATATGGCGATTAGCTCAAGTCTCACATGTTTCAAAAATGTGATCAAGTTCTCAAAGGCTCAATACTTACAATAATCATAACATGCTTTGTCTCACAAAATCAGTTGCAATAAATTTTCTAATAAAAACAATTCTCATCATCGGCTGCTCGTCATTCAACTCAAACCCACAACAGACACAAAACAAAACAGACACGAAAGCCAAAACAAAACAAAACAAAACAAAACAAAACAAAACAACGAAAAACATTGGGTTACCTCCCAACAAGTGCTTAATTTAACGTCTTTAGCTAGACCATCACATACCTCGATCAATCCGGTGTTTTGGCAACTGCCTTCTTGCCAAACTTGTGGTTGCTCTTATACTTTGCATTCACGTGAGACCACCACCGAGTGGAAGTGCCCCCAAAACTTGAACAAATCACTCGGAGTTACGTAGGGAAAAACTAGTGTTTAGCCCTATCCCGAGGATCTATCTTGGATGTTTAACTCACCACACATTGATTATATCCTAGCATGCACCTATATAATTAATTGCAACACGTAGGGGTTTTCTCGTGTTTACCTACGGATCTGTCGAGGCGGAATGGATCGAGACTCGTGCTTTGATCTTCTGGACTGTATCCCGGTTGCCCAATCTCCAACGTCTAGTGAGGACGATCTATGGAGAATGCTTCGAAAAATCACCCTCAAGCTCTCAAGAATTTTCGAAAATCTCTCAAAGAATGAACCCTCAAATTCTCGAAAATTATGATGATGATTATTAATCATTGACCTAGATTTAATCTCTTACCTCATATTTATAATGCATTACCATAATCCTATATGGAAATTACCATAATCCCATATGAAAATTACCATAATCCCATATGGAAATTACCATAATCTCATATGGAAATTACCATAATCCTATATGGAAAGGATTATTACCATAATCCTATATGGAAAGGATCTATGCATATCCCATAAATATAATAATATCCTTTTAGGATAAAGAGAATCAAATCATTACCTTGTAGAGAGAGCGCCGATTTCCATACTTAGCTACGGGCTGGATGGGCCACCGAGATCAAATGCAAGGAATAAAGATGGGCCTCAAATAAATTAATTATCTTATGTTCACCGAACATAAATTAATTTATAAACATTTATTCATGCCACTAGAGAATAAATCTTGACTTACCCTTTATTACCGAAGTTGAGTCGGGCTTGCACTTGACATTCTGAATCCCGTATTTAAGATATCGAGCGTCCATTAATTATTTATAGCATTCATTCGCTTAAAATAATTAATATCTTTAATTCATAAGTAGTACCACTCGACCTTATTATTGTACTTGAGCTAACTCAACTGCGGGGTTTAGTACAATAAACCTTTGAGCTCCTTAAGGGGCGTCATCGTCCTTAACGGATCGGTGACTCGATCTGAGATAACTAGCATGACATCAAGCACCGCCACCACCCAAGATGCGGAGAATATTGGGTTAGAACATATAACCCTCACCCATAACAAGTCAAGTGATGGTCGACAACTCATACTCATCTAATACCTTATCGAGATTTAGATCATCGTAAGTCACCGAGATCTAGGTTCTTCACTACGGTCGGATAGAAGAACTCATCTCACTGTGATCCTTCATACGTCGAGGCGTACCGGCATAGACAAGCAACTAAGTCAAGTCACTTCTTATCTATCTGCGGCTGCAAGACAACTCGTCCTCGAGTTGTCTCGGTTTGTGAAACTTTTATATCTCATTAAGCTTGACCAATCATACGGACTTACGTGATCTTCTACACCTTGTATGATCTAACTTATATATGAGATAAGGGGACACAAATATATGCAATCAAGTATTCATTCGGATAGGAGATTGTAATAGTGGTAACGAGAAACATTGTATACAAGCTCAACCAAAACCGCTTCAAGATACAAATCCAACAAGTTCCATGCAGAGTCCAATTCTTCTTTTAGCATCCTCATCGACGGGTCGGTTGACATTCAAGCACGAGACTTGTCTAGCTCTGGCAGTGGTGATTGAATAGCACTTCTCATGCTCTGAACTATCGTGTTGCTTGATGGCATCATATATTGAAATTTTTAGCACCTCATCATTGACACGAAATATGAGATCACCTTCCTGCCCATCAATTAAAGCACGACCAGTTGCTAGAAAAGGCCTACCCAAGATTAGTGGTTGATTTTTAAATCGGGAATGTCTAAAATAACAAAATCAGCAGGAAAGACAAAGTCCTGAATTTTTACCAACACGTCTTCAACTATTCCCTTAGGATATGCGACTGACCTGTCAGCCATCATCAATGAAATTTTAGTTGACTTCAACTTTCCAAGCCCCAGTCGATTGAATACAGATAAATGCATCAGATTGATGCTCGTTCCCAAATCACATGACACGTTGGGGAATGTATGCTCAGCAATCTCGCACTCCAATGTGAAGCTCCCCGGATCCTTCCGTTTCAGTGGTAACTTTCTCTGTAAGATAGCACAACATTCTTCTGATATGTTAATTTTTTCAAATTTACCCAACTTCTTCTTGCTTGCCAATGCATCTTTGAGAAATTTAACATATCCGGGCATTTTTCTGAGCGCATTATGTTGGATTTGTAAACTAAAAGCAGTTTGGTTGAGCTTGTATACAATGTTTCCTGTTACCACTATTACAATCTCCTATCTGAATTGAATACTTGATTGCATATATCGTGTCCCTTATCTCATATATAAGTTAGATCATACGATGTGTGAAGATCACGTAAGTCGTATGATTGGTCAAGCTTAATGAGATATAAAAGTTTCACACCGAGAAAACTTAAGGACGAGTTGTCGGTTTAGGCTGCGATATAGATAAGTGACTTGACTTAGTTGCTTGTCTATCTTTGGTATGCGTCTCGACGTATTGAAGGATCACGGTGAGATGAGTTCTTCTTCGACCGTCGTGAAGAACCAAGATCTCGGCTCGATAAGGTATTAGGTGAGTATGAGTTGTTGTCCATCACTGACTTGTTATGGGTGAGGGTTATATGTTCTAACCCAAGATTCGCGTCTTGGGTGGTGGCGTCAGTATGTCACGCTAGTTATCTCGTGTCGAGTCACCGTATCCGCTTAAGATGATGACGCCCCTTAAGGAGCTCAAAGGTTTATTGTACTAAACCCCGCGGTTGAGTTAGCTCAATACAATAATAAGGTTGAGTGGTACTACTTAAGGAAATGAAGTTATTAATCGTTTTGGCGGTCGATTGCTATAAATGATTAATGGACGTTCGATATCTTAAATCGGGATTCGTAATGTCTAGTGCAAGCCCGACTCAACTTCGGTAATAAAGGGTAAGTCGATTTATTCTCTAGTGGCATGAATAAATGTTTATAAATTAATTTATGTTCTAGGTCGAACATAAGATAATTAATTTATTGAGGCCCATCTTTATTCCTTGCATTTGATCCTGGTGGCCCATCCGACCCTTTAGCACAAGAAAATCGGCGCCCCATAGCTCTCAAAGGATAGATTTTATTCTCTTTATCCTATAAGGATATTATTATATTTATGGGATATGCATGGATCCTTTCCTATGGGATTATGGTAATGCATTATAAATATAAGGTGAGAGATAAAGTCTAGGTTAATCCTCGTTATTACACAAGCAAATTTTCGGCCATCTCGTTCTCAAGAGAGAAAATCTCAAAATTGTGTGGAGAGTATTGGGTGATTTTGAAGCATTCTCCATAGATCGTCCTCACTCGGCGTTGGAGATTGGGCAACCGATACAATCGGAAGGTCAAAGCACCAGTCTCGGCCGTTCGATCCATTCATCTCGTTCCATCGACCCCGCGGATCCAAAGGTAAACACGTGAAAACCCCTACGTGTTGCAATTAATTATATAAACGCATGCTGGGTTTATAATCAATGTATGGTGAATTAAATATCGAAGATGAATCCTCGGGCGAGGGCTTAACATATGTTTTCCTACAATTGGTATCGAGCACGGGATCGAATCTTGGCTCTGTTGGATTAATTCACGCGTTTGATTATTACGTGCGTTTTATTAATTGTGGATCATGCGTTCATCGTGGCTCGTTTATTATTTTGTCGGTTTTGTTGTTTCACCACGAGAAAATCCGTGGTTAGATTAGATTTTATTACGTAAATCTTATCTCGTAAAAGAAGAACGAAGCGAAAGAACGAAGAAAGAAACGACGGAAAAACAGTCTCGGCGGTCCACAGGCGGTTTCGCGGCGAGCCTCGCGGTCGCGAGGCGATCGCGGGCGTGGGCGGCAGGCGTCGCGTCGCGCCACGAGATCCACAACACCACGCCCGGCGGCGAGTGGTCGCGAATCGACGCGCAAAGCGGCGGCGAGCTAGCGGGCGATGGGGCGCGTTCGGCGTCGCGAAACTTCGGCGCTGGCGGCGGACTCGCGATCGCGAAGTTTCGGCCGGGCGGCGACATCTCGCGAATGTTCGGCGCTCGGGCGTAACCGCGCAGCGTGCTTTCGACGGTCGCGGTCGCGTTAGCGACCGCGAGTAGCCCGCGAGGACAGCGGCGGCGGCGCGAAAGGCGGGCGGCGGGGCCTTGCCTGGCGGCCCGGCCAGATTGGGCCGACCGGCCCGGACCGTTTTCGGCCCAATCCAGATTTTCGGTCCGTGCGCGTGCACGCGAGGCCCGTTAGTTGAATCCGGTCCGTGTCCGGTGCGCGAGGCCCGTTTCAGTTTTATCTTGTACTTTGTAAATCTATGTAATAGATTAGATATAAATGTGCGAGGTTTCACGATTGGGCGCGATGAGCGTTTTATTTTATTTTATTGTTCATATGCATGTCGTGGATGTTTAAATTATGCGGTAGCATGCTATGTATGTTTATATTACGTTGACAAACCTTTAAGTGTTTTACGTAATTGGATGCGCATAGTAAGCATGCTAGGTTTATCGCGTTTATCAAGCATATTTTAGAATTACGAGCATGTTTTACATGTTGAGTTCTATAGAAAAGCATGCTAGGATTACGTGATGCGCATGGACAAACCTTTTGAATAAAAAGACTAGCAAGAAACCCGACAAATTAATTTTCAAATTAAAATGTCGAGACCTCCACCTTTTGATCTCTAAACAAAGTGAGGCGACCGTGAGTAAACGTCCACCGTGTGGCTTGCTTGCACTTGTTTATCATAAGTTTGTTAGATGAGATTTCTAAATAAAACTTTTAAATCTATTGAGAAGTGGGAGTTTCATGTGTGGCGATCACACGCGTGGCTTGCATGTGCGATTTTCATAAGTTCTCTAGAGATAGATATAAAATGAGATAACAAAAGAATTTGAATTGGGCGGTATGGTCCGGTGAGTATACCAATTCTAAGAATTCATTTCTGTTTGTTAAAATTGTGGTCGATGCTTAGACATCACCTCAAGTACAACTTCCATGAAGTCCCTTCTTGCGATAGTGATGTGGTCTAGTAAGGTCCAATCGTTAATTTCATTTGTCATAAGGATAAGTTGACATGGATTGAAATTAAGCGACTAAAAAGTATATTTTAGTGCAGTGGGGGTTCGTGTGTAAACGTCCACACGCGTGGCTTGCATGTGGAATTCCTTGGGCGATTGGAGGTTTCAATTAATATTGTTTTATCAAAGGTTACAATATTATTGTTATGAATTATTTGCGATCGTATGCTTATGTGTTTACTTTATCGTTTCGGATATGTCTCTTACGCGATTATCAATATGCTCGCACAAAATCCGTTATCCGGTCCAAATTTTATCGAGTGGAAGCGAAACATGGAATATGTTCTTATCATTTGAAGAACACATGTTTGTTCTCACTACTCCTAAACCCGATGCCCTTCGGCGTCGACTAATGAGCGAGAGTCGGCGGACTTTGGAATAAGTCGAACAATATGGCTAAATGCTATATGATGACTACGATGTCGAAAGGCTTGCATTGCAACATCGATCGATGGTGAGCGACGATATTTGGTCAGTCTCGAGGTAAGTTTGGGCGATCGGATCGGACGATCGTTCCACACAATGAGAGAAATCTTGGCGTGTAAGATGGAAGAAGGAAGTTCGGTCCATGAACATGTCTCCCACACGACTCGTCTCATGGATAGTCTTGATCGGTTGGGAGGAGGTATTGACGGCGAAGCCGGTCGATATCATCCTCAATACCGCCCAAGTCTTTTGAGAACTTTCGTAAATGCGATCATGAGCAAGACCGAGTTTACACTTAGTCGGTTGCTTAATGATCTGCGTGGCTGCGGAAGGAGTTATGGGAAAAGGAGCACATGCTCTTGCTAGCACATCTAAAGGCCCAAATTTTCCGTTGCAAAATGGGAAAAGAAAAGGGGCACCAAAGGTGGTAGAGGCAAGGAAATAGTGGGAGTAATGGGAACAAGAGCGTGGTTGCCACGGAGGCTTGAAAAAGCGAAGGAGAAGGGTAAGTGCTTCAGTGCGGTGGGCGGGCATTGGAAGGCCAGTGCCCTATGCTCAGGCTCGAGTCGTCGTTTGCTTTAATGTAACGGAAACATGTTTAGCGACTTGTTCTACCCATTCTTGGGTAGTAGATCTGGTATAATCGATCATGTTTGTTACACCTGCGGGGTTCTGCGGACAAGGGAGTCGTTTGATGGCGAGATAACGATCTCCATGGGCAACGCGCGAAAGTCGGCGCGTTGCGAGTTGGAGATGTTTCTTTATGTTTTGGGACAACAGTTTTAGTTTTGAAAGGCGTTTTATATGTGCGGTTTTGGTGGAACCTTGTTTGTTTGAAATTATTTACTCATGGATATTCTGTTATTTTTGATAGTGGTGTTTCTATCATAAGAAATGACGAAGTTATACGTGTTGGCACTTTATATAATTAAGCTTTATACTATTTACGCAAAACATAATACCTATAACTATGTTGCATCTTCATCAAACCCTAAAAGAGAAGTTTTCTTAGAAGATGACACCACTTTTCTCTGGCATCTTAGACTATGTCACATCAATCTAAATAGGATCCAAAGACGGCTAAGAATGGGCGTTGGGTAATCTCACGGTTACTCCGTTCCCGATCTGCGAATCTGTATAGAAGGTAAGATGTCGACCGGACCCTTCAAAGCGAAGGTTATAGAGCCAAAGAAATATTGGAGTTAGTCCATTCGACTGTGTGGACCAATGTCCACAAGCTCGTGGAGAATGCAGTATTTTGTCACTTTCATTGGCGATTACTCAGTGCGGATCGTATACCGCTTCACCGCAAGTCCGAATGCTTTGAGAAATTCAAAGAGTTTAAGGCGGAAGTGGAGACAAAGCTAGGTAAGAGTATCAAGTCATCATGATCCGATCGCGGTGGCGAATACCTCGATACGAGTTTATGGACTATCTAGTGAAGTGTGGGATTACATCCCAACAAGCACTTCACCGGGCACACCACACAAAATGGTGTGTCGGGCGAAGAAATAGGACTCTTTTGGAAATGGTTAGATCTATGATGAGTTATGCTACATTGCCTATTTAGTTACGGGGTATGCCTTAGAGACGGCATACTTGCTAAATCTAGTACCGTCCAAGTCGGTCGAAAAGACCCTTTCAAGTTGTGGTTTGGGCGCAAGCTGGTTTAAGCCACATAAGGATATGGGCGATCCGGCTGCGTCTTTGAACAAGAAGGGCGACAAGTTGGAGGCTAGATCCGGCGCAAAGGTCATTTATTGGCTATCCTAGAGGGCGAAGGTGGTTTATTCTATAGTCCTAAGGATCGAAGGTCATTATTAGCACTAATGCTCGATTCTTAGAAGAGGACTACATGAAAATCATAAATCCAAAGTTGAAATCATTCTTGAAGAATTAGAAGATGATCGTATTCCACCACCGAATAGGCGAAAGGTGCGAGATATCGAGTCTAGTGGGAGGATCGACACGGATACTTCAAGAAATTGAAGTGGGTCGAGTTCCTTTGGAGATACCGACCGTCATGAGTGGTACCTACACGCAAGTTGTGCAAGTTAGAGAACCACAAGTATCTGCACCCACCGTTGCCATTGTGCTGTAGAACCTCGTCGTAGTGGGAGGTTGTTCGTCAGCCTTGAGCGATTTATGTTCGTGGATGAATCTTGGATTTAGTCCCAACAGACGAACATGCAATAATCGACCCATGGACATCTGAGGAGGCGATACAAGATATTGATGCAAGATCATGGCACACCGCTATGGACTTAGAAATGGAGTCCATAACGACTATGGATGTATATGAAAGACACCTCTACCGGATGGCAAGGAAGCCATAGGTAGTAAGTGGATATCAAGAGGAAGAGAGATTCCGATGGAGAGGTTTCGACTTTCAAAGCCGGGCTTGTGGCGAAGGGTACACTCAGTTGAGGGCATCGATTTCGATGAGACCTTTTCGCTGTAGCAATGCTCAAGTCCATCGAATTCTTACGGCCATAGCAGCCCACTTGAACCTAGAGGTTTGGCAAATGGATGTTAAAACCGCTTTTCTAAGCGGTTACCTTGAGGAAGGTAGAGACATCTATATGCGACAACACGAAGGTTATGTGGTAAAGGTGAAGAGCATCTAGTATGGAAGCTTAAGAAGTCCATTTATGGACTTAGCGAACCTCCGATCATGGAACTTACGCTTTGACGAGTGGTAAAGTCCTATGGATTTACCCGGTTGCCTAGCGAGAATTGTGTGTATCGGTTAGATGTCAGCGGTGATGTGGTATTTCTTGCACTTTATGTAGATGACATCCTTCTAGTTGGCAACAACATGAAGTTGTTATCGAGGCGTAAAGAGTTGGCTATCCGATCGATTTCAAATGAAAGACTTAGGAGATCGCGTACATTCTTGGGATCGAGGTTTACCGAGATCGCAAGAAGAAAATGTTGAGCTTATCTCGGGCGTCTTACATTGATCTTGTGATTACTCGCTTTAGTATGCGGACCGCCAAGAAAGGATTGCTACCTTTCGGACATGGCGTTCCTTTATCTAAGATGCGATCACCTATGATGCGAAGGAGATAGAGGAAATGAGACAAGTTCCTACGCTTCCGCCGTGGGAAGTCTCATGTACGCAATCTATGCACGAGGCTCGATATACGCTATGCGGTGGCATAGTAGCTGAATATCGATCTAACCTGGACAAGCTCATTGAATTGCGATAAAGCATATACTCAAGTACGAAAAGGACTCGAGATTATAGGCTGGTTTACCATGCGAGATAGTCTAATGCCTTTGGGTTATCTGACTCGGTTCCAAGTGACCGTGATGAGAAAAAGTCGACCTCGGGCTATGTGTTTACCTTGGGAGGTGGAGCCGTATCTGGCGGTGCAAAGCGGCGATGCATTGCGGACTCCACCATGGAAGCCGAATATGTAGCCGCCGGAGGCTTCTAAGGAGGCTGTATGGTTCAAGAACTACCTCGTGGATCTAGGTGTGGTACTGGTTTGCCCAAGAGTATCATAGTTTCTTGTGATAACTCGGTGCGATGGCAAACTCGAAGGAACCACGGACCCACAAGCGACCAAACACATAGAGAAAGTACCATGTCATACGAAAATCGTTAGGCGAGGTGACGTCTTGATTGAAAAGATTGATCGACGGAAAATCTAGCGAGATCCATTCACGAAGAGCACGCAAAAAGTCTACGATGGACACGTTAGAGGACTTGGATTGCGCTTGATGGCACCCACTTAGAAAGGAAACTTTTGTATAAGTGGGAGAAGCAAAGTGATGGTTGTTTGTAATAGCTAGTAGAGACACATTGTCTACTAAAAGTTTGCTTTAGTATAAGTGGGAGATTGTTGGATTTGTATCTTGAAAGCGGTTTGGTTGAGCTTGTATACAATGTTTCTGTTACCACTATTACAATCTCCTATCTGAATTGAATACTTGATTGCATATATTTGTGTCCCTTATCTCATATATAAGTTAGATCATACGGTGTGTAGAAGATCACGAAGTACGTATGATTGGTCGAAGCTTAATGAGATATAAAAGTTTCCACCGGTGAGACAACTTAAGGGCGAGTTGTCGGTTTAGGCTGCGATATAGATAAGTGACTTGACTTAGTTGCTTGTCTTTCTTTGATGCGTCTACGGCGTATTGAAGGATCACGATGAGATGAGTTCTTCTTTCGACCGTCATGAAGAACCAAGATCTCGGTGACTTACGATGATCTAAACCTCGATAAGGTATTAGGTGAGTATGAGTTCTTTGTCCATCACTTTGACTTGTTATGGGTGAGGGTTATATGTTCTAACCAAGATTCTCCGCATCTTGGGTGGTGGCGATCTTGTATGTCACGCTAGTTATCTCAGTCAGTCACCGTATCCGTTTAGGATGATGGCGTCCCTTAAGGAGCTCAAAGGTTTATTGTACTAAACCCCGCAGGTTGAGTTAGCTCAAGTACAATAATAAGGTTGAGTGGTACTACTTAAGGAAATGAAGTTATTAATCGTTTTAAGCGATTGATTGCTATAAATGATTAATGGACGTTCGATATCTTAAATACGGGATTCGTAATGTCTAAGTGTAAGCCGACTCAACCCGGTAATAAAGGGTAAGTCGACATTTATTCTCTAGTGGCATGAATAAATGTTTATAAATTAATTTATGTTACGGGTGAACATAAGATAATTAATTTATTTGAGGCCCATCTTTATTCCTTGCATTTGATCCTGGTGGCCCATCCGTGCCCTTTAGCCAAGAAAATCGGCGCCCCTATAGCTCTCAAAGGATAGATTTTATTCTCTTTATCCTATAAGGATATTATTATATTTATGGGATATGCATGGATCCTTTCCTTATGGGATTATGGTAATGCATTATAAATATAAGGTAAGAGATAAAGTCTAGGTTAATCCTCATTATTACACAAGCAAATTTTCGGCCATCTCATTCTCAAGAGAGAAAATCTCGAAAATTGTGTGGAGAGTATTGGGTGATTTTCCGAAGCATTCTCCATAGATCGTCCTCACTCGACGTTGGAGATTGGGCAACCGGGATACAGTCCAGAAGGTCAAAGCACGAGTCTCGACCGTTCGATCCATTCATCTCGTTCCATCGACCCGAGCGGATCCAAAGGTAAACCCGTGAAAACCCTACGTGTTGCAATTAATTATATAGACGCATGCTAGGTTTATAATCAATGTATGGTGAATTAAATATCCAAGATAGATCCTCGGGGCGAGGGCTTAACATATGTTTTTCCTACACATTAAAGAGAGGTAAATTGATGTCAACTTTTTGAAATATCTCTTTGAATCGGACGAACTACTCGTCATATTTCGACTGAGCTAGCCGACTTGGGAAAGGAACGGGAAGAGTATAAGTTGGATAATTCTTCTTCGCGTCTGCCTCGTGGCCACCCTCGCGACCGCTAGGGTGGTCGCGAGCTTCTGGAGCTGTATCTATCTTGTTCATCGTGGCCGGGCTAGCGGTCGCTAGCTCTTCGTTAGAACTCTCTGGACATTTCCTCGCGACCGGCCTAGCGATCGCTAGGCCGGTCGCTATCTTCTCGGGCAACCTTTCTGCCTCTTTCCTCGCGGCCAGGCTAGCGTTCGCTAGCTCGGTCGCAAGCTCCTCCTCGTTCTTCGCATGTCCTTCTTCTCGCTCGGGATAGTTCTAGCACTCTTTCCCACTCCTCAACTGGATGGCAAAACACTGATTCTTCGGGTTTACCTCCGCAGTGCTAGGAAATTGGCCCGACTTTTGTTGCGCGTTCATTTGTGCGACTATTTGGTGATTTGGGTTTCCATCATCTTCATGTGTTTCCCATAGCCATCACGGTGGACTCGGTGAGTTATCCTCGACGATTACTCTTGATGAAGGCGTTATTGAAGTCGCCAATTGTTGGTTGCTCTCAACCAAGCTGTTGCATCATATCCTCTAAGCTCGCTTTTTGGCTCTGAATCATCCCATTCGCACTGCAAAGCTTCTGGAGGTTGTTGGAAGTTGTTGGGGTTGGCATACGACAAGTTAGGATGATTCCTATTGTTAGGATGGTACTGTTGGATTTTCCCCAGGACAGTTCCTCTGATTTATAAAATTAACGCCCTCCGTCTCGAACTGACTTTTCAAAAGAGTAAACTTCTCCATGAGATCGTCGTAACTCGAGTCACTCTCTACAGTAGTTGCTTTAACCACAGGCATTCTCTCCATCGGCCATTGATAGATATTGGCAACCATCTCTTCTATGATTCTGTTGGCCTCCTCCACTCGTCGATTCAATAGGCATCCTCCTGCCGATGCATCCACAATGCTCCTCGTGTGAAGTGTCAACCCACTGTAGAATTACGTGATCTGCTGCTCTTTGGAGAATCCATGTTGAGGGCACTTTCTCAATAAGCCCCTGAATCTCTCCCATGCCTCGAATAATGATTCATCTCCTTGTTGGCAGAAATGGGAGATCTCGGCTATCATCTTCTGCGCTTTCGCCGGTGGAAAATATTTAGAAAGAAACTTCACGCAAAGTTTCCCCCAACTGTCTATCCCAGTACGGTCCAGGCTTTTGAACCAATCCTTCGCTGGTGCTTGAGAGAAAATCCGAACATGCGCGTCCGGATCGTATCTTGTGGCACCCCATTTGCTTGATGGTGTCACATATATCTAAGAATGTCTCCAGATGAGCATTCGGATCTTCTGTCACTCATCGCCCAAACTTCTCTCCTTGTACCATGCTTATCAGGGCCGACTTCAGTTCGAAATTGTTAGCATTTACTTCGGGACCCCATCCGCCTCCTTGAAATTGTTCAGTAGGAGGTCGGTACATATAGTTCAGTGGTCTCGTCTCAACAGCAGAGAGGAGTCCCATATTCGTCATCTGCGCCGCATCTCGCAAACTACGCGGAAGGCGTGCAACATTCTCGGGAGAGTGCGCCCGTTATTCAGATTCGATGCCATCTCTTGCCTTCTTCTTTCTCGTCTCCTTCTCCTTTGGGTATTTTCGATTCCTGGATCTAAAAGTAGTTCGGGAGGTCCCTGGGACCTTGTGATCATAAACTACCGAGAAAAAGAGAGAAATCAGCTCTGGCAAGAAATAAAAAATAAAATAAAAATACAACTTGAATTAATAATTCCAAATCGTCAAGTTATTCCTATATAATCTTAACAATCCCCGACAACGGCGCCAAAATTTGATCGCTCACTTTTCTAACACGAAAACGTGCAAGTATAAATGTAAGTCGAGTATCGTATCCAGGGATTGTAACACGAAAACACAGAAGCTAACTCAACAACAATTCATCATTATCCAAGAACAGATTAGGTTTATAAAGGGGTTTGTGGCTTCGAATATTAAATCCAAAGCAAAGGTAACAACTTAAAATAAGCGAAAACAATAAACACTCAAAGATGATAATAAGATAGAAAGACTAACCTAGGGATGCATTAATCCTACCCACAACGTGTGTTTATCCTGCTTCCTATTAACCAATTTTAATCCGAAAAGATGGAAGATCACATATTTAACCAACAATTTCGATTCGACAATTGTGACGATTGATTACTAATTTCCCTATTCTTATTCGTCTCTAGGTGAAAATAAGCAACTCAAAAGGATCACAAAGAATATGCTTCCTACGAATGTTCCTATCTCAATTCGACTCAAGGCTTATTAGTATTATGCATTCAAGATCGATTGACAATTAAAGCGGTTAAGTAATTAGCGGCAACTAGATATGCATCAAGATTGATCATAAATTAACACATATAATTAAGCACCAAGAATCATAAATCAATGCGGAAGGTAAATAATAATAGCAGGAATCACAACATTTAGGATAGAATCATGCAAACCCTAGGATTAGAATGGAAATTAGCTAGATATAATAAACGAAATAATCATAGAAATAGAAATTATATAGATAAAACCCGTAGTATAGCGTCGGAAGAATAATGGTTGGGTTCATATCCAAACCCAAGTAACAAACGAGAAATACGAAATTCGTTCGGACGAAATCGTTCCAAAGCGATAACAATGCGTAGAACTAATGTAGAACAATGAAAATCTAATGCTTAGATGAATCTAAATCAATACTAGAGTGTAAAAATATGAAAAACTATGAAAAACTGAACAAATTTGTGCTTGGAGAGGTTGGGGCGTGGGAGCAAGCTTGGGGATATATATAGGTGGAGGAAAAACCCTAATTTTGTGCCCAGCCGCCTCGCCTCGCGACCGGGCTCGCGGCCGCAAGCTCGGTCGTGAGGCTCTGCTCGAAAACATTCTGGACGATTTCTCGCGGCCGTCCTCGCGGCCGCGAGGTAGGTCGCTAGCTCCTGCGCGACTTCACTGTTTCGCTCCGTTCTCTCGCGTCCGAACTCCGAATTACGATCTGTTTGCGCCTATGGACTCCTATAGAGAGGCTCTATAACATTGTAAACTTTTCACATCCATATTTTTCATATACATTTCATCATCTTTGGTTATATTTTTGCCTTGTGCATCGATTATCACCTAAAAAGCCTACAAAACACCAAAGAGAAACCCCAAGAGCAGTATCTTCCAAAAATAGCTAAAAGCATAAAGATCGACTCTATAAATGCACTTAATAGATCTAGAATCATCTAAATATATCATCAATAAAAGGGTAAAAAAACACGTTTATCACGAGCCCGACTCAACTTCGGAAATAAAAGGGTAAGTCAGCATTTATTCTCTAGTGGCATGAATAAATGTTTATGAATTAAATTATGTTCAAATGAACATAAGATAATCAATTTATTTGAGGCCCATCTTTATTCCTTGCATTTGATCCCTGGGTTGGCCCATCCAGGCCTGAAACTAAGTGAAATTCGTCCACCTCCTTGGAGAGTCCCTCTGGGACTCTCTTCTGATCCTCTCTATCTGAAGAGATATTATTATATTTATTAGATATGCAGAAATCCTATCTAGATAGGATTTAGGGTTGCATTATAAATATAAGGTGGGAGAAAATCAAACTAGCTAATCCTAAGTGAAATTTTCGAAAACCATACTTCTCATTGTTGGGATTTTCGAAAACTTTTCAAGAAGGAAGAAGGCGAATTTCTGCAGTACTCTCCATAGATTGTCCTCACTCGACATTGGAGATTAGGGAATCGGGATACAGTCCAGAAGATCAAAGCACGAGTCTTGATCCAATTCTTGCCTGACAAATTCGCAGGTAAACACGAGAAAACACCAACGTGTTGCAATTAATTATATAGGTGGATGCTGGGTATATAATCAATGTATGGTGAATTAAACATCCAAAATAGATCATCGGGAGAGGGTTAAAATCAGATTTTCCTACACACCCCGCATGATTCTGAAAATTATCATGACTCCTATCAATTGCAGCCATTTTGAAAGAAAATTGCAAGGTAGAATCTATTTCTTCCTTTTTTTCTTTAATTCATGGGGAATTTCTTTTATTTTTTTATTTTTTTGTTAATTCATAAAAATCCCACAATAACTATACTTGGAAAATTATGTATAACATATTCAGCTCCAAAAAGACGTTAATAAATTCGCACATATGATCTTTTGATTTCAGAAACTCTTTTTCTTTTATTAGGAAAAATACAAGTAGAATTAACACTCTTTACTAATTATATTTTTTTACTTTCGACTTGAGTCAATAAGTTGAATAATAATTTAAATACGATAGTTATTTAATTAATTATATTTATCTACGTATTATATATAAAAATAGCATCATTGAAAAAAGAAGAGGCTCCATCCAAAACATATTATCTGATTATCTCTCAATCTATTTGGTATGAATATGATGGTTGTAAAAAGTTAGTCTTTTAAATCTACCTTTATTTTTCTAAAACAATTTGTGTTGGACTTTAAAAAGTTTTTGGCATGAAGTCACAACACAACCTCATTACTAGGTTAATTCTAAAAAATTTAAAGGTAATTCTGCATATAATCTTCATTTTACACTTCATATCCCCTTATTCAATAAATTAAAAATATTAATAAATATATTGTTTTAGCCTTAGTTCCAAATTAAATATTTAATCAAATAAGAATTGTATCTCTGTGGCCGCCTTGTATAATCCACCGTGACATCAGATCTCTCAACGTTAGATTAATTACACAATTTTCCAAACACCAACCTCAAATCCAGATAACAAGTGTAAATTGTAATAAGTTTTTTGAGGATGAAGAAGATGATGAAAGCGTATAACCCTCAATACCATATAACTCATTGGTGTTTAATTTTTGAGATCATAAATATAAATTTATTATTTTGTAGGGTTACAGGGGCTAGGTGTAAAGTATCATATGAAACCCATGACACAGGCTGTCCAGCCATTTTTTTCAATTTCGTCATCGGATATTTGACGATAAAATAATCGAATTGAAAAGTTGGTATGACAAACTAAGAGGGTGTTTGGCTGAGCTTATAAGCTCCCCAAAAAAAGCTTATAAGCTATTTTTTAAGCTTAAAGCTCAACCAAACACCTTCTAAGTATTGCAGCAACTTAGTTAAATTCAAGCACCAAACTAATGCTAGTTGTGCTAGAATGAATTGGTCTTTGCATTATTATAATGGACCGAATAATCTCCGATACAACTAAAAATCTGCTCTAAATTCTTAAACCGGGGCCATGTCTACAAATTCTTAATTTGGATATTCAGTAGTAGTATATAGGGATATCAACGGGTGGTCTTTACCCGGACCGATCCGGAACCGTTCAAAGCCCATTAAATTTTAAAGTAACGGTTCCGGTTCCGGTTCTGGTTCTAGAACCGCTTGGATCCGAACCAGTTCAGACCCGACCCATTTTGTCCGATTCCGGTCCGACCCGGTCAGTTTTTTTTTTTTTTATTTGAGCAATACATATCCACTTTTTTTGTAAGAGCATTTTACATTTGAATGTAATTACGAAATATTAATTAATTTACAAACACATCTTGTGACTGCATATTACATCATGAACTTCACACCATGCCCTTTACAATATTGTATATTGATAAAATTGTAATATTATTACTATATAAATATTCCGAATCAATTGATTAAATATTATGAGATAAGAAAGAATATATGTCGTTTCGTCCTTTAGTCCAATACGACTATGATATCTGAATTTTCTCAAATTTGCTAGTTAAGTTTTGTAACTATTAGATCTTTAACATTATGTTGCAATTTTGAAAAATGACATGGATGAAATGATTTAGTTTTAATCCATGTCATTAAAAAATTCAGATAATAGAAACCCAGCAAGGGCTATTCATGAAAAGAGAGCTAGTCAATGTCATATTTTAAAATAATGAGGCAAAATATAGCAAAAGCGGCCAACGTTCCACCTCAGCTCTCCGGTGCTGGAAGTTGAATTATAAATTTTTATTGAAATTTTGATAGTTCGTGCCTTGATTGTAATTAATTAAGTATTGATATGTCAAGAAATTTTTATTAAAAGACCAATAATTTATGATTTGAAGTTTAATTTATCCAAAAAGAAATGGAGCAGTAAGACAATCTGACTATAACACAAACTATATTTAGTGGTTACAGACAATAGAAAGGTATGGACTGCAAACTGAAATTGGAGAACACTTGTCAAACACTTTTGAGTCCACAAGCTTATTTAAGCTTAATCGAGATAAAATCAAAATACACTATGTTCAAAATCGTTTATATTTATTTATAATATATTTTATATTTTAGTCCAATAAAGATTTTTCCTTTGTTGAAATTTGAAATATGAAATTGAAAATTTTGGGGATTTGGGTGTAGCGGTACCCAACGGGTAACCAGTTAGCGATGGGTATCCCGATCCGAACCATAACGATGGTCCGGATCCGGTCCGGATCCGGTGTTCTTGGGCGGTTCGCAACCGTAACCAATACTAATTTATTGGTTACATTCAGAATAAAATCCGTCCGTTGACATCCCTAGTAGTATATGCCGAGAGGAGTTTAATTGTAGTCTCAATAATGTTATGTTACACGAGTTTCTATTTGTCCAGTTTTATTAGGGACAAATTTCATAAACTTGTAAACTTCATATATTTTATAGCAACTTTTTTGATTGCTTTAAAAATCAGAATTTAGCAATAATGTGTGTATTTTTACATGCAATTAACCCAATATTAAATAGTACTAATATATAAATAGTTAATCTGAATTATAAAATTAAACACATTATATTCGAAAGCAAACATTCGTATTGTCACAACCAGTTTCCATTCATCATAAATACACCAAATTACAAAATAATATGAGGTACACCCTTTCTATATTTCGACATCAAATTTCAAGAATCTAAGCCTTTCTCCTACCTACAAGACAAACGGCAAGGAGAAGGGCAGATCTAATCTAACTGTAGTATACATATGTGCCATACATTTAAGCATAATTGTATATAATTTTATATAGGAACTATATAGAAATACAAAATGAAAATATGTATCCTTTATATCCATTTTAAAAATTTGCTACACTTCATACCCATTTTATTATTTTAATGTATTTTAAGTCAAAAAGCTTAAGAATCTCTCCGGTCAACCTGAGACAGTGTAATAACCGATCAGAACAGTGTAATGATCGATCAGAGACAGTGTAATGATCGATCAGAGACTTCAAAAATATTAGAATTATTGAAAAAACTTTGTTTCCGATTGTGAAAACTTTCTTTCCGGTCGGGGAAACCACGTCTCCGGTCTTGAAATTGTTATCTCCAGTCGATCGAAGATAATTATTTTCGCGACCGATGACCACAATTTCATGACCGGAAACAAGGTTTTCATGACTGGAAACAAGATTTTCCACTGGAATCTCAAGTTTTTTTATGTAATTCTAATACTTTTTGAAACCTCCGATCAACCATTATACTATCTCCGGTCGACCGAAGACTTCATATTCAATTTCAAACTTCAAAATACATTGATTTTAATAAAAAAAAAAACACAATGATGTTGAAAATCACATCACATTTCACTCAAAAATACATTAAATTAATAAAATGAGCATGGAGTGTAGCAAATTTTACAATTGGTTATAGAGTACATACTTTGACAAAATTGAATTTAAGTTTGCCTCCCATAAGTGGATAATGCATGAGTTCAGGAGTTAGAACCACTCTACCATGCATTTTGGGTAGAATCCAGTTGCTGTAGCTACTTCAGACAGCGACTGCAATTCCTTCTGGACTTTGATTCTCTCATAGAAAACAGAGCACGCCAACGAAGTGCATTTCACTCCACTTTCAACAACCCAATCCCCTCCTCCACAATGACGACATATCTGCATATTGGAGAGTGATGAGAGATTGAGCAGATGACTGTAATAGGTAAAACAGAAATGAACGAGAACGAAAACAAAGGCAAAAACTTGTGTACATCTGAATGTACGGTGCATCCACCCCAACTAGAGTTTATTAATTCCCTCTTAAAATTTATTAATCTCCAATCAGGGTTTATTATTCACAATTAGGATTTAATTAGGGCGAATGCACCAGTGTGTGCCTCAACAACGGATACATAGGAATTCTGAGAAGTATATTATATACTCACAGCAGCAAGGTGTTGGATTTTCTTCTCGAGTTTCGAAGTTCTTCCTGCCAAGGCTATAGCAACCGTAGTTTCATTCTTGGAACACTCATGACAAATATGAGCTGATCCCTGAACCAACTCACCACAGAGTGTACAATGCTTTGATGCATAGTAGTAATCGATTCGCATCCTCTGTGGATTCTGCACGACCGACTGACGCTTCCCAACAGCTTCGCGCACAGGCCGGGGCGTGTCCAGAAACCACTGGTTCAAATCAGCTCCAACCAGTCCAAACACTCTCTGCAAAGCTGGCATAATTTGTTTCCTAATGTAGTAAACATCATTTAATCTGAAAGGGGAATCAATGGCTAGAAGTTCGAGCGGATCAACAACCATGTCCACCAGATGAGCACCAGGCTCCCCGTGGATCACTACGTAAGGTATCCTCTCAGCATACCGAGGTTCTGCCCGAGGGTCATTCCGCAGTGATTTAGTGGCCACAATTGCAGCTGGTGGAAGTGAATAAGCACGTTCGGCATAAGTACCTAAGCGAACCTCCTTGGCGAAAACAAAGTCCTGAATCGAGACCCTGCGGATAGTATTTTCGTCCACTGACGCAGCACATAAGTTTTACCTGAACCAGGAAGATAGAAAAACAAATATGCATTTAGATCTTTAAAGAAATATCAAGTTGCTATAGAAATTGATCGAGGTGTGCGGTCTCCTTCAGCACCGTCTTAAATCACACTCCATACCTTACCAATATCCTGGCTTTCAAAAAGATCCTTAATGACTGCTCCATGGTTTCGATACAGCACCACACGTATCTCTTCGAACTGTCTCGATGCCCTTTGCATCAAAGATCGGCTTGCTCTGATCAGGACTCTCGTAGCTGTAACCAACGTATCGCTTCTTTGTAAGGAGGAAGCAGGGGTGGTAAACTTTTTCCATTTTCAATGTGACAGGACTGGGATTCATTTTGGTTATTGCTGATGCAATTTCTCGTCCAATTGAGAATGCTTCTTGAACAGATCGCCCTTTGAGGAGTACGAATATGCTGCACCAAATAAGAGCTCAAGTATCTCAACCAAGAAAAAAAATGCCAATTAACTTTCCTTTTGATTTCAAAAAAGGACTCATTAAAACATAGTCAATGAGTAAGAGTACAAACCTATCTGTATCGCCATAAATAACTTTAGCTTGCCACTTGTCGTTTGAGTTTACAAAAGAAATTGCAGTTTCCAAAGTTCTACGGCCACACTGCACGATACTATCTGCGAGTTCAGCACAAGGCATCGTCCGCTAAACCCAGCAGCTGTATAGCCATAAGTGACATTGCTATAAGCTTTAAAGCAAGCTGCCGAGCATTCAGTATCCTGTGTCGAACAAGCTGAGATGGAGCTAACTTTTCATTGCTTGTTTTACCATGATTCTGGTTGACAGTATCTCTTCCAACAGCCTAGGCAGTATACCTCTCCGGACTTCTGAAGGAACATACGCAACACCATTCGGAGCTACCAGTACCTCGTGTTTCAAATCATGCAATTTCTTTGAATCTGGTGAATACGAACTGACGCCAAGTCTGTGTGCCTTGAGCTGTAATCTTTCCCAGGCATGTACAAAAGCAAAGGTTATATCCAATTACCATTGATGGATAAAGGGACTGGAAATCCAAAACGACGACAGGATCTGCATAAAACCTCGATTCCGGCTCCATAACAAGCGGTATACATTCCATTGCCGGTTGACTGGCGACCTGTTGGGTTCCGGGGGAAATGGCGAGATAGTTCTGTGTGTGAGCTAAACGCAGAAACATTGATTCAACACGATACTGTGAACCTCGAGATAGTACTGAAAAGAAGTCGATACCAAATACTCGAGCAAGTTCTGATGTTCGGTTTATCATATCGAGTTGATTCAGAATCTGTAAATTCAACTTTGCTCTCTCACTTGTATAGTCAATAGATCTATACCTTGCTCGTCCGGGGCCACTTGAAAACCATCTTGTTAGCACTTTCCAAGGGATGTATGGAATTTTTCGCCTCAGCACCGTCTCGGCAACAGCTTCAACTGTGTACATATTAAGCTTCACTTCATTACGCATTAGTCTCCAAATATTGAGCACAATTCTACCACCGACATGAACACCACTGGCATGCGTTCGGCCCCACTCGTCGTCAATTATGGAGTTCTCGAGATGGGCTATTTCAGCGGTTACTGATTTAGAATCTTTTCCTTTTCAAAGTCCTAGAATCTGCAGAAGATATATCAATCCAAGATGGCGTCCTTGATATATTATTCAGCAAACCAATGCCGAGATGTGCTGCCCTTTCAGCCAAAAGCCCAAGGGAGCCGCTTTGAACATCCCAGCCCATAAGAACGTCCGGGTCAAAAGCATGGATTAGCTTCGTAAAATGATTAAACAATTGTAATTCTTCTGGAAAAACAAACGTCTTGGACTCGAAACTGCATCAAGGCCCTTTTCCATGATAGCAGGATCACAGCGCAGAAGCACATAATTATCAAACATAGATGCATCATCCTCTTGAAGAACAAGGACAATAACATTGATGGCATCAAATCTGGGGTCGGGTCTCAAATCCCTCTAGTATCAGCTTGTACCTCTAGACTAAGCAATGTTAACTGCTGTCCTTGACCCGCACTT
Source organism: Salvia rosmarinus (assembly GCA_036937905.1). Taxonomy (NCBI): domain Eukaryota; kingdom Viridiplantae; phylum Streptophyta; class Magnoliopsida; order Lamiales; family Lamiaceae; genus Salvia; species Salvia rosmarinus. Next base: position 43,615,786 of record CM072818.1, on the reverse strand, counting down.
GCTGGATCTCGAAAACCAATCTGACTTAATGGAGTTAGCCTCACCTTTTTATCAGGACCAGATATCTGAGATGTATCTGGTGAACAGCTAGCTTCTAGTTTCCTCTTAGTCTCAGTGAAGCCCTTATCTTCAACACTGATGTTCTCTCGATTATGCTCTGGTACTTGATTTTGCTTTGGCATTTTGTCGGACATGGACATAGTAGCAGACTCAGGTAGGATGGAATTGCTGTTATCATCAGCCTGAGAATCCTGAGAATCCACCATATCACCAGATAATCCATCAGATATTGGAAGAAATAGTGACGGTGAGTCTATCTTGCAATCAGATGACAGCCATCTATCAACAGATTGCCTCGATGGAGGTGACATTACAGGAGTCAGCATGTATATATATGACCCATCATTCTGGTAAAGAACAGGAACACCCATTACTGCTTCATGGTTATCAACAAGCCCACATTTTCTAGGGCTTACACATGGAAGTTGTACTTCTTCCAGGTAATTCCTCTCAAAGAAAGGCAGCAAATCATCTGCCGATCTTCCCTGAAGAGACATTCCTATGCTACCAACCCCATTTCTAAGAAACAAAGGAGCTTCAGTCTGGCCCTCATCTTCCCAATCTATAGTTGGAGGTTTCTTCGGAATGGTCAAAGCAACAAGTTTTACAGTTTCAGATTCCACGTCTACATCTTTTGATGAATCGTAAGCTTCAAACGTACCAGGATCTCTTCTACAATTGGGTGAATTTTCAAACTGCATGTGTGTTGTTTCCGTTTCCACACCCTTCAAATCCTCGTATGGAACATCATGCAACTTGTGCATAGAGACTGAGGTTGGATACCTCTCATTTGTGCAGTTGGTGTTGGATACAAGGTCACCTGCAGCTGAGTTTGAAGGCACGGTACACGATTGCACAATATCTGTTTGCAGCATCCTGTGACCTAAAACTTCACCAAAGGTCTCCGTGTTTGAAACATGAGCCTGTTCAGACTTGCAAGGGCCGACAGCAACATTCACATTACAATGAACAGTACTGTGCAAATTTTCACCTGAACACCAATCATTTTTTGGCGGAATTTCTGCATCTATGCCTTCGTCACTAGATGATTGATGTAATTCCCCTGAAACAGGGGGAGAAGATGGTTTTAAATGAATAGCCTCATTGCAGGCCTCAACAGTGGAATTTATTTTCCTTCCACACTCAGCATCAGGACATAATTCTGCATCCTGAACTTCCACTGGGCTCCTATAATCAGAGACTTCAACTCGAGAAGACCGTTTTCTCCTCATCAAATCACGTGTAGAGCATTCAGCTATTAAACTAGCTTGTCCTGTGCGACTCATATCTTTCTTCTTATCAATTTTTACAAGAGGAAGCTTATCTGATTCATTTCCAGTCCAAGAAGTTCCCAAACCATCTTTTACCTTGAGAGGTGAAAAATCACTCATTTTCTGACAGCAAACAGGTAAAGAACCCCATTGAGGTCTTTTATTTAGATGCTTATTCCTCAAGTTTGAGGCTATTTTAGACCATGATTGTGCTTCCACATTTGACTTTGCTTCACTATATTCCGTTTTGGGTGACTCGCCTGAGCAGGGAGTTGATGGTAGATCGTCACTAGATCCATCCACTTGTGGAATAACCCTACTCAACAAAAGTTTGTTAGGATCATTGTACTCGGCAGGCTGGAACAGGCTGCCGTTCCCATCTTCAGTATTAAGCATATCAATAGAATCAAGAATATCTTGACACTCTTTCTGAGATTCACTCTCATAATCTATGTTGGCTCTCTCTAACACTTTGTCAATGTCTTTTGAAGGAAGTAAGGGGCTCAAAATTGTCTCGCGAGCGAGTTCATCATCAGAGTTGATATCTTCTGCAGCTTGAGAAGATGCAAGCCACTTTAAAAGCCTCAAGGCATCTTCATCCTAACGAACACACATACACAATTCATAAATACAAAGAAATCATAATGTAAATAACAAAGAAAATCGCAAAGAAAAAATAATAAATTTGAGAACATGCCATGTCACACATAACTTCGGAGCTATATGATCTTTTGGCAAAGATTTAATTCTTCACAGAATGACAGTTAATACTTTGAACATTACAGTAACCTGATATGATAAATCCAACAAAATGAAGCTCTTCCTTTTTTCCCCAATCGATGCAACACAAAAAGACATCAATTGATAATCTCACTAGTTGATAATAAACTTATAAATAAAAAAATGTTTAGATAATTTTTGAAGAATATTAACAAAAAATGCATGTGTTAGGTAGAAAAATGCACTGAACAATATGAAGTGTCAGTTTAGTGTTTTGAGAGAGAATTGAAGAAAACACAACTAATAACATTAACATACTAAGCCAAGAATTCTAGAAAAGAAAAATAAATCAAACTTAATTGGCGCCATGCCTGAATTACAAGTTCTGCTTCCCCAAAATGTCCCACTTAGAGCTTTCAGTTCCTTAGCCCAGCTCCAACTTAGCTGACACACTATCCAACTAATTCTGAGTTCAGAGAAGAGGTAGAGGATGTTCAGAGCCTAGTGCATCTAGTCTCTGGCTTTACTCGATAGAACTCGCAGATGAGTACCTACCCTGAGCAGAACTCTGTAGGGTACCAACTACTAGATAATTAAACTAGTCTTTTGCCCATATGCCATAAACTTCCCCCAACAAGGAACTATTTCATTCATAATCTATATGCAAGTTCAGTTTTATCTTAGTCAACTTAGGTGCTATGGTGCGTCATGGCATACTTCCGTCGAAAGGATCATGGAAGAACTAAATCTGCAAGGAACATCAGGAGCATGGAGTTCAAAGTGTGGGCTCTGTCTAGACTGTAAGACTAACATGGCCCTAGTTTATCAAGAAGTATTGGTGAAATACATCAATAGAAGCCCCAGTAGGGATAACAAGGAAAAAAATTCTGAATCACTGAAGAATGAGGGAATATCTTCTCCATACTCTTGTCCAGTTTTATGGCACGGACATTTTGAGCCATGAATATGAGAATTACCTTTGCAGTTGACGGTTCCGCATTGGCAGATATCTGCAGTTGATCAGCTGCATCAGTCTCACTAGTTTCTGCTGCAACAAGTTTCTGAAGTGGTGAACTTAAAGATATTAAAGGTCCAACTGTTTCAATTGCCTTTAGATAATTGGAAGGCAGATAACTGTTTTCTTCAGGGTTAGCAGCCTCAGGGTCGAGAAAATCTCCACAAACCGCTGAAGACTCAACTGACTCAGGAGTCAAAAGTGAGCAGTTATCTGGATCATCTAACACTTCCATAAATTTCTCAAACTCAGCCCCACCTAACAGATCCCTTAAAACATCTTGTGGTAGTGGTTTCTCAGGATCAAGAAGCATGACTTCAGTTAACCCATTCGCCTCATGTTCTTCCTAGTAAAAGAAAGAAACAATCATCATTAGCAAACATTAGTAGGCACACAATGGAAATTATGTTGATCAGAAACTTACCTCCCATATTGGTATTAGCGACTGAACCATTTTCGTGTTGGAAGGGGCTTGAGACATAGAGACATATGATATAAACTGCTGATTTACGATATCTGCATATTAATGCATGTGAATAAGTATATATTAGTTAAAGGCTACAGTAAGAACCATGTCAACCTTCAGACAACTGTAGAGCAACAACCGTGTGCTACAACATCCGCTTCCAGTTCAGAGGTACTCTGGCGCCTGAACAGTGGATTCTCTTCACCTGCTGAAGAACTGAGTTGATTTGAAAATTGCCATATCCACCCATCAGGAATCGTAGAAGATATCCATATCGGAGTAGTCAAAAATAAATCACCACCTAAATCTGCCTAGATAAGAAATCACAATATACCCTGAATCAAATCCAAATTCAGAATCCACTCACTAGACTCAGCAAAAAAGAATACCACAGAAACCTGAAAGTCCATGGAAGTGGAGTCATCTCTTGATGTTCTCATTTTACCATTGTACTTGACTTTCTGGTGAGAGTAAACATCTGGAACAGGTTGGCGAAACTTCATCTTAGAAACGTGTAAATGGCCCATTCCGTACAAATTGTAGTCAATCTGAATAAGTTTTAAGGGAGGCATTAATGTACTCTTCAAAGGGGAGACAATGTAGCAGAACCCAATAAGTTTTGGACCTACTAGATAATAATCAATTACACATGTTTTTCTAAATTGTGTTTCCTCTTATGACCAATCAAAAAAGAGAGCCTTTTAAATCTCAATAGGTTAGTTAAAACAGTTATCGTCAGAAGATTAATCTAGGAAAAGTTATCCAAAGCATATATAGAATTGTCATTCAAGGAACATCAAAAGTGAAAATCAATGAAATCTTGAACATCAATTGGCAAGAGATATAAATAGAAGACACTCCATAATCAACTGAAGGATTTTAAGGGAAATTAACACACAAGTGATGTGATAGCAAGAACTTTAACCATAAGATAATTAACATGTGAGGCAGTGACAGCAAGAAGTCGATGATTATGCAAGTGCTATTCAGTGAGAACCATGACTATGAGCCACAAGATGGGGAATTTAATTACTCAAAATGAATTTGTGTTTGAAGATAAGCTTACCAAGAACTGCAATAGAAAAGGAATATGTGATTCATATGGCTGTAAATTCTTATCCAGTACAGCACCTGCCTATAGAACAGAAAAGGTTAGATGTTCCAGGCTACCAAAATTAGGGGGGGGGGAAATAGAGAGAATAAAATTTTTTGGATAACCACCAAATGAGTATCGGTGCATGTGCAGCATCTTGCAAATTTGCAATCTAATAGAAAGTTCAGGTTATCTAAAAGTGATGTATTGAGGAAAAGTTGTCCACTCTATAATCAATCCAAGAGCAATGTATTGAGGAAATGCCTTCCACTTAAACACACCCAGCCCACCCACCAGCACAAGTATACACACACACACACACAGAGAATCGATAAATAAAAGAAAAAAGGGACCACAAATAATCAAAAACGTTGTTTAGTCCAATCATCACACCAAACTTGGGACCAGCTAACCTTCATCAGCTATAACACACATCCAAATGACTTACAGACACTACATAAAGTAGATAAAAAATCCCATAAATAGGAAAGTTATTGAATTAATACAGATATGATAATTAAAGAACCTCAAAAAAATGGTTGGTACCAGAAGAAGATTTGCTGCACGAGAAACATCCTGTGGATGGTAGCTGATCTTTATGTCAAGGTCTTTCACACGAGCAAAATATAAAGAGAAAAGGATGGTCAATTTCATGTTAATCTAAGGTGCAACTTTTGGAATATGATATGCACTAGCAACATCCTTGAAATAGTAGAAATAGAAGAGATGCTAAAAAAACTTGATATGCGAATAGAGAAGGCTATACTAACATAAAGTCATAAACAAATAACAAACGACGAAATTATATGAGAACTCAATCACAGCAAATATTAATGCTTAATAGTTCACCATACTGATAAACAGTGCCATAAGTGTAATATACCGCAGCTTTCTTTTGCTCAACCATATTCTGTAGAAGAAGAGAATTGAGATCAAGCCAAAGGCCATGCGGATTCAAAACAAGGGACAATCTCCAGCTGCTAAGATTTAAAGCTAAAAGATGATTCACCATGTTCATGGAACATATATAGTTGATTGAAATTTTTAAAACAATGATAATCTACAAGACATGTTACCCCCCACCCAAAAAAAAAAGAATAAAGAAAAAAAAAAAGGAAAACTGCACATATATAATCAGGAGTACATATTCCAACATAAGGATACAAATATATCTTGACAAAGAGCTCTTGTGAAGAATGATAGCCGTAAAACTTCCTTGCATAGACAAGATTGCAACCATGCACATGTTGACGTTTTGAGCCAGTATTCCCTTTAAGCTGTTAAAATTAAAACCAGATTCTTATTGTATACTAGTGAACCAAGCTTTAGAATGTATAAGCAAGTAGGTGTTGAGATTCGATTAAAACCTTCAGGGCCTTCTCAAGGGCAAGAGATACAGAATGCATGCATGAATCAGCTGCACAATCACAAGAAAGATATAAGGAATTACCAATTTGAAACTATAAGTAGTCAAAATATTTTGGGGAAAGGATAAGAATCATAAGATGACGAATACAAAATGAAGAGGACTGCAGCATGATACCTAGGCAATAAAGCATAGTATATAGTTCTAAAAATATCATTAGTCCCACAATTTTTTTTCTCTAACATAGATATCACTGCATAATTAGAAAAATTAAGGGCAAAGAAAATTCTCAAGCCATACATATCACGATAAATACTAAAAGGGAAATGAAGGTTTGGTTGGAAATGGTGGTAGAGAACACCAATTTTACAAACCAAAGTTGAACCACCTTTGAAGTTTGAACAACTGAGAAGAAAATCAGGGATGATCAATGTTTAGAGTTAACAACACCCAACTTGAAGGGGAGTGCAGAATTTATGGAATATGATTATCAGAAGCTAATATTTTGTTCCCTATTGATTTGCTGATGTCAATATAGAATGACTAGATGATGCTCTTTGAATGTTTAGAGCCACCTTTATAGAATGTTCAGAGTCAATATTATGTTCCCTATTGATTTCCTTTCCTAGATAGGCTGTTTATGGGATGTTTAGTACGTGTATCCTTGAATTAGAGGGATTATTTTCTAATCCTTGTTACCTATATACATGCTAATGCTACTGTAATATGTTTGGAACATAGTGTTTTCTAAAATCTAAACCGCCCAATTATGAGATTAGGTTAGAAAGTAGATTCAAATATAAGAATAATTGTTTTCTGTATCACCAGTGAAGTTTCAGCTAATAGATACCTTTATCATTTGTGATAAGGCCCAGATCAGAAATAGGAACATACAAATAAGGTAAAACCTGCAAAACACAAAGGGAGCTTAAGCAATAGCTCATGAAAGCAAACCATTGACAATTTAATCCATGAAACTGAAATAATTTATTCAAACAACACAACCTTTGCCTGTACCAGTTGAAGCTTTGGGTAAAATAGTCACTAATAACATCAATCTAGGAGCTTCAAAGAGGATTGCAGAAAGATATGTAAATGATAATTGAGAAGTGAAATAAACATGTGAATATAATTTTCTTTTATACAGTACTTTGTTTCCTGTTTCCATAGCACATTCATCCTGAATAAACTAAATTAAATGAGAACTCGGGATATAGACAAAAAGTAGAGGTACAGAGATCTTAGGATAACAAGGAGAACAACATCAAAAAGAAAAACACTACAGAGCCAATAGAAATCCTCTTTACACCATGAAGTAGATAATGCATTAGTGCATTAGTGCAAATAGATACTGACTCTCTCAGAATAAGCCTCCAGTTATAGTTTTGAGAAAAACAACCACATCTGATAACTTTTCTTCTCTTACAATAAAATATAGTAACACCATCAGGCTTCATATTATAATCAATAGAAATAGGGGCTTATTTTTGGTACCCACAAAAAGAAGGGTACCTTCACAAACAGCCTTCCCTTCATGAAATTCGTGAATAGAAAATTATATGTAGACTCAAAATACCATTCTCGTTAACAGATTCTACAGAAAATTTATCAGATCACACTTTGCTAAATGAATTTCTGTCTTCTCTTTTACTAGACTTCATCTAATAAATCTCAAAAAGTTACTCCAGAATCTGTAAAAATACTTGACACTAAAAACTAGCAAGCCCTTTCATAATTCATCCATTTCTGAAACTGTAGTGTTCTTCCACTAATATTGTGTGATACAAAACAAGTCTTCTATCATCTCTCACACTGCCATACAAATTGACCAGCCTAAATCTCACCCAATTGCGATTTTCCACACTACTAGGAAGCAAATTTCTGACCCATTTTGCTCATGCTTTTTTAACTCCACAAAATGTCAAGTCAGTACACAAAAATCAAATCTTAAATCTAACGATTAACATAGTTTCAGAAATTTCCAATGCCTGCATACAGGCTTACGTGTTAATTAATGGGATCAGAAACATAATCATACAAAAAACAAGAATTTCAAGCATCAAATGGGCATACTTGATGAACGTGCAAGCAAGTCTTCTGACCAGCCGGAGTCGAACCGTATATCCTTATCACTGGAACCTCGTTCACCTTCCCACCTAAAAATGGCGGTTTAACACTACCTCAAACTACTGAAAATGTTCAAAAAGAAAAACTGCAAGCAAAGAGAAAAGGAAACCGCATGGGAAGCTCTTGATTATAAAAGCCAAGATAAGACAGGGAAAACCGCGAATTAAGATAAATTTTACCGTGGAAAGAGCTATAAGAAATGTCGAAGTCGGGAATTGGAGGCGCCATGTGGTAGTCGATCGAAACTATTCTGACGCTGAACACTTGGGGCTGCGAACTCCCCATTTCGCTTCCTTTCTCTACTACGAACCCTATTCAGTAACTCCCGCCATTGAACATTGAGAGAGAGAGAGAGAGAGAGATTTGGCGCCGAACGGTGACGGTGGGTTTTGTATTCTGTATATAGATTTAGAGGAACCGTGACTTGTAAGCTTTGACTAGTAAACTTTTATTTATTTATTTTATTTTCATAAATATCTTTTTTAATTGAATAATTGGTTTTTACATAATTTATTAGAAAAAGGAAACGAGGTGGTGCCGCAGTAGATTTTATCCTACATGAAGATGTCTTGGCACCCTTCCTTAATCTTTGGTCACATGTTTTTTTGATATATGGCCGTCATAATGTTATTCTCATCCAAAAAAAATAGTCATTCTTCAATTTTAACTCATTCTTACTCCTTTGTTGCATTAAATAAAAATTAAATGTAACATTAAATTTTATTAGTTTTTGTAATCAATATTATAAAAATATGAGATGTCTTTTAAATTTAAATTATAATTTTTTCTATTAGATATTTAATAAACATATATAAATTAAAACGAAATGACAAAAACAAACAAATCGATACTTCATATGTACAAAATTAATATTTTAATGAATCATCATAAAATTGTATTCAATTAATCACCACAAAGTATCATAATATAAAACTAATAATACTAAATTTTGAAATTGTACTATATAATATAAGTTACAAATAATCCATAATAATGTGTTATGATATTATTTTATAATATTTAGATTAATAATAAGAGATATGATATAAAAAAACACATAATATAATGTGTATGAACAATATTTACTTGTAATAATATTATATGTTGATCCTATCTATCATAAAAATATCCTCACCGAGTGGGATCGTAATAAACAACATCCCCACTTGTGGGAATCTCAAGTTTTCAATATTTACATCGATGATGACCTTAATAAACAACATTCTCACCACAAGGGATTTTAATAGACAACATCCTTAAAATATGGATCTCAAGTTTTCGAGATCCCTACCGATAGATGTCTTAATAAACAGGATTTTCATTGTCCATTTATCTTAATTATAGTTTGGTTCACCTTGTTATTATATGTAATACAATAATAACTTATAATAATATAGTATGATATCATATATGTATTATATTATATAACTAAATAATATCTCGTAATATTGAGTTATGACATAATACTAAAAATACATGTAATATTTAGTTGAAATAACATCTTATAATAGTAATGTTAATGCATATATACTATTAGATAGAGAAATTAAGTGTGACATAAATTTTGCTACTTTTTAGAATTAATATTATAAAAATCATAGATGTCTTATATAATTGAAATTTTAAATTGTTTTCTATTATGTATATTATAAACATATATAACAAACTGGGGGAAAAAAAGCAAAACAATATTTCATAAGATATAAGAAAAATCAATATTTTCATTGACTTTTTATTAACGAGTCATCATAAAATTAATATTAAATTAATTGACATAAAACATCATAACATAATAAAAACAATACTACATTTTGAAATTGTACTATATAATACTCCCTCCGTCCCACCATTCTTGGCTCGTTTCCTTTTTGGGCTGTCCCAACAAATTGGCACGTTTCCTAAAAAGGAAACAAATTTACACTAAAAAGTATCTCGATTTTCGTGCCACCTACTTTTTACACACAAAACACAACTCTCCTTAATCTCCGTGCAAAAAGAAAGGAGCCATGAATGGCGGGACGGAGGGAGTATAAGTTAAAAATAATCCATAATAGTTTATGATGTTATTTTATAATATTTAATTTAATAATGAGAGATGACATAATAAAAAACATCAATGATATTTAGTTATAATAACATTATATGTTAATCATATCTATCATAAATAGTATATCACTGATGTAGATCTTAATAAACAACATCGTAATTTATGTAGATCTCAAGTTTTCAAAATAAACAACATATCAATTGATGGAGATCTCATATTTTTAAGATTCTCATTAATGAAGATATTAATAAACAACATATCTATCGATAGGATCATAATAAACAACACGTCCACCAATAAAGATTTTAATAAACAATATTCATACCAATAAATTTTTAATAAACAACATCCTCACGACTATAATCTTGAATTTTCAAGATCTCTACAAATGGAGATTTCAAATTTTCAAGATTTCTATCGACATGATCTTAATAAACAAGATTCCCATCATCCATTTAACATAAACTTAGTTTAGTTCACTTTGTTATTGCATATAATACAATAATGACCTATAATAATATTTTGTAATATCATTTACTATATTATATAACTAAATTATATCTCATAATATTGAGTTATGATTCATTATAAAATTCATGTTTGATTAATTACCATTAAGATAATTTGCACATATTTACAAATTGAATTATAGGGACACCAAAATTTGTAGATATTAAAAATTCTTAATATATACCTTGAATTGTCATGAAATGTATGATAGCTAGAGTTTCTGTCGATAAATTTCGACGATATATATCTATCGTCGATAACATTTAGTTAGACTATGATATTTAATAAATAGTTGAAATGAAGGAGAGGAAAAGATATAATTTTGACATTAGGAGAAAATAGTTAGAAATATAAAAGAATGCGATGCATAAGTTCAGCTACCTTGGCGCCGCCGCGTCGGAGGGGAGGGCTTTAACATTGGTATGCGCTGACTTTCTATTGGCTTCAAACTGGATTAGGTTTCAATGGCTATGGTTACGATGACAGAAGCCCTTTCCTTCTTACTCCAAAGAAAAAACTAAGAAGTAACGAGTCCAGTTATCAAGTTTTAGCCGATGTTCTTAAATCATGTGCGGCAGCATCAGGTATCAAATTGGGGAAGTCTCTACATGCTCATGTTATTACAGAAGGGCATAATTCTTGCCAGTTAATCTCGAAACCTTTGCTCAAAATGTATGATAAATACAGAGTTCTCGACGACTACCACCAGCTGTTCGACGAAATTACTGACCGAGATACCGTCACTTGGAACACTCTCTTATCTGGGTTTGCGGGCTCGGGCCGCCGTGATCACACGGTTATGAGGCTTTTCAACATGCTACGTGCTGTGCATGACCCTAAACCGAGCTCCATCATTCTTGCCATTGTCATACCCGTCTGCACGCGCTCCAGCACTCGGGATGCACGGAGGAGTCTTCATGCATACGCGATAAAGTCCGGAATGGAATCTCAAACATTGGTAGGGAATGCCTTAATATCGATGTATGCAAAATCGGGACTTGTTTTGGATGCGTGCATTATTTTCGGAGAAATTTTGATAAAGATGTGGTTTCATATAATGCAGCAATTGCAGGTTTAGCGGAGAATAAGCTTGTCGAAGATGCTTTTCATCTCTTCACTGAGATGATTTAAGGGGCGGTAATGCCTACCTATGCCACGATTGCAAATTTTCTGCCTATCTTTGCTGCTATGTGGAAGACTGGTTGTGACAGATTGGGAAGGAGATCTACTGTTATGTGTTGCAACGCTCTGATTTGGAAGATGAAACAACGGTAGTCAATGCTGTTTTAAGCTTCTATCTGAAAGTTGGTCGAATACATGAAGCAGAGTCTTTATTTGAGCGCATGAAGTTCAGAGACTCGGTTTCTTGGAATTAAGTGATTGCCGGGTATGCTTCAAATGGGCAGTGGTTGAAAGCATTGGAGACATTTTGTTGTTTTGTGATGAAGATGGTTGGATTGGACTCCATCCCTGTGATCAGCATTCTTCCTGTTTGTGCCGGTTTAGTAATCTGCAAGTGGGGAAGGAAATACACGGGTATATTTTTCGGCATCCTGCCTTATGCGAGGATAAATCCACTGGAAATGCTTTGACAAAATTTTATGTGAAGTGTGGCCGGAAAGATGCAGCATTCAGAGCATTTTCACTTGGAAAGGATTTGATATCATGGTAAACTATGCTTGACACACTTGGTGTTAATTTGCTCGAAACTCAGTTTGCTGATCTCTTGTGTTTGATGTTTGTGGAAGGAGTAAAACCTGATGTCATTACTATCTTAACTGTGGTACAGCTCTGTGCTTCTCTTTCCAGAACTAGTAGTGTTGAAGAAACGCATGGGTACTCATTGAGATCCGGTGTTCTGCATGGTGATGTGGAGCCCACTCTCGGAAACGCACTGCTTGATGCGTATGCCAAATGTGAAAACATGGAATACGCGTCAAAACTGTTTGATAACTTAGCTGGAAAGAGGAATGTGCTGCAATTCGATGATTTCAGGACACTCGGAACATGGTTCACATGATGATGCAAATACTATTTTCGAGAGCATGTCTGAAAGGGATCTTACTACTTGGAATCTTGTGATCCGGGGTTATGCCCTGAACGAGGGTCCCGGAGAAGCTCTCCGTTTGTTTCATGAGGTGCGGGATCACGGATTAAGGCCTGATCCCATGACTATTATGAGTGTTATTCCTGTTTGTGGTCAAATAGCTTCGGTACACTTGCCGAGACAGTGTCACGATTACATAATTAGGGCTTGCTTTGATGATGCTCATTTAATGGCAGCTCTTCTAGATGTGTACTCAAAATGTGGAAACATAAACGCTGCATATAAGCTTTATCAATCGACTCCACATAAAGACCTTGTTGTGTTCACGGCTATGGTTGGAGGATTTGCTATGCATGGAATGGGCAAGGAAGCGATTAGGGTCTTTGAGTTCATGCTCAAGTGTGGTATCAAACCAAATCATGTTGTGATCACTGCTGTTTTATCTGCTTGTCGTCATGCTGGTCTTATTAGAGAAGGATTATCAGTTTTAATTCGAAGATCAGGTGCATCACGGAAACCGAGAATGGAGCAATCTGCGTGTGTGGTGGATCTCCTTGGCCGAGGCGGTCAGATTAAGGAAGCATTATTGTTTCTGAATCACATGCCGATTGCACCAAATGCCAATTTATGGGGTATTCTCGGTGCCTGTGGAGCCCACCATGATGTGGATACAGGTCATGTTGTAGCTGATCACCTTTTAAGAAGTGAAACCAGTGACATAGGAAATTACATGGTTTTATCAAATCTGTACGCTGCTGATGCTAGATGGGACGGAGTGTTGGAGATGAGAACGATGATGAAAACAAGAGACCTGAAAAAGCCGGCAGGCTGTAGTTGGATTGAAGTGGGGCGGAGTAAAAATATATTTGCAGCTGGAGACTCTTCTCACCCAGAAAGAAGCCTCATTTACAGCACGTTGCGTCACTTGGATAAACAAATGAAAGAGTTGTATGAGTCTCCTTATACTTGAGGCAAGGACAGCATATTTATGCAAGGTTGTTGTTTGAATTACATACTTTCCTTTCAAACAGAACTTGACTTGAGTGCTCGAGTTTTACAGATAACAACCTTATTGGCAAACCTAGCAAGGCTAAGGGCATAAAATACTACTAACAGTTACATTGAGATGCTGTTGGGAATTCCCCTGCCTGTCAGTCCAATCTCACTTCTCGGGTATAGCAAAGTGTACGGCATCTTCACTGGCCCCGACCGATTCCTCCATCTCTTATCATTGTTCAAATCGATGAACTTTGCTCTATCTCTATCAACGGTTCCCGAACCTTTCAAATGCTTTGCGTGCCTCTGTGTCTGCTGTCCATTCAGGAGAATCTCTTTGTCCAAGATAAATCTCATCGGAAGAATGCCTGGATAAGATTTCTACAAGGGAGATGCCAAGCACACTTTGCATCTGGGAAGTGATGGTTTCAAGTAAGCCTTCTCGGATTCAGCTTCATTTCTTCATACTGGAGTGCCAATATCTGGAATGAATCTCCGGCTAGTAGCAGGACGATTTGGTAGGTACCCTCCATAAGGATACTGTCCGAAATTCAATGCTGCGTGAAGGGCAGATGCCACCCATATGATAGTGGTGCAGGACTCTATCAGCTCTTTGCATGACTGCATTTTTGGCCACCAGGGTTCGTCTTTCTTGTCTCCATGTCCCTTTTCTCGTATTTCAGTCCACCACGCCTGAAGCTCAGGATCTTCCTGAACCATTTCGTCAGTCTTGTAGTAAAGGTTGCAGTAGTCCTGAACCCATGTTTTGATTGCTCCCCATATCTCGAGTCCATCAACAGCATAAGGATAGTCCTCTATCAGTAAGCGCACACCATGGGGGCAGCTAGAGTCTTCGACTGCCACCCCTCTGCAAATTTGTAGGTAGACTTAGCAAGAGATGTAAGGTCAAACCTTTTAGAAAGCTTTAGGTTCTTTTTTGTTCAGTTTTTACAAATTTCTGATCCAAGGTTATAAAAGGGATTGATTGGACAGTGCCTTAGCATTTTTTATGTGATAGGTGATCAATTATCTGCAATCTTACGACAATAGTATCATATTGTAGAGCTCAATATACATGTACCTCTTTATAAGGTCTCCCGGAAGTGCTTGCTCTGGGAAAACCCAGTCCTTATAAACCATAGATGACATCTCCAAGGAATATCTTCCTTGAAAAACTGTAATCTCGACAAACCCTCCAGCACATATGAGGGCTTGACGAGCTAGTGCATTTATATTCATTGTATCTCTGAAGTGAGGCTGCAAAAGCTTATGAATTGGGTGGAGTACGCTCAGCTGTCTGTTGGTGGCGATAATAAATGGCTCAATTGATGCATGAGTGTTTAACCTGCGATGAGAGAAGGAGAAAAGATTTCAAAACTTTTCTTCATTAAGATTATGCTCTGCCTAAAATTTTGTTTTCACAGCTCTGTTTAAAGGCTTTACCAGTGACATATGAGCTGATGATAGCCAGAGTCATCTACTGCCACATAAGCCTTCGCCAACAGCCAAATGGTACTTTCAACTCCATCTTCTGCTGGGGTGCATACACGACTCACTGCACCGTAATGATCCCCTTCTGGATGTGGCAAACTCAATTCAATTGCTATGGGCCTCAGCGTTCCATCTTCTTTCAAGAAGAGGATTGTTCTCGTTGCGTAAGTCTTTGCAGCTGTAGAGTTTATCCTCCTCAGGTATGGCATCAGGCTGTCGTGATGATCTAATATGTACAGCTTATTGTTTCGGATCGCCTATATAACCACCCCATTACTTCAGTTAATCTTTGATATTAATCATCCATGCAGTCAAGTTTGATTTAGTTTTACCTCAGCAACAGTCAAGCCTTCTAGATTGTGTATTATATGCTCTTCTCTTATTTTGCTGGATTGCCTTCCATATAGCTCTGGGTTTAGCTTGCTTTCTGGTGGGAACTCCTTTTGATTGGAAAAGCATTAACAATCGAACTTGTGACACTTTTAACCTCATAGGACAAACAAATAAGCTGAACAACATAACCATGTGTTATCCTTTGTTTTTCTTTTTCGTTTTCTAGATGTTATTAGCACATGAAAGTTACTCAGCAAATTCTGTATTTTCTGTTTGATTCTGTTTCTTTACTCGAAGCTAAAAATTAACAGCTTCACATCTGATACTACATGGTTATGTTGAAAAGAGATTAAGAGCAGAGAACTTTGTTTACTTGGAGGCGTTGGATAACGACAGGATTGATTCCAGCCAGCATTTCTCTTCCAAATTCTTCATCAGATCGCCAGGCATCTTTATCCTCTGCTCCATGAAGAAAATAACAAATTAGTTGAAGTAAAAGGTTAGCTATCTTCATTTCTTAAATTAATACATGTCAAAGTCTACAAATTCAACATATTGTTTCCACTAATATTACCTTTGATGACCTGTGGCAGCGGAAAATTATATGTTTTCTCTCCATCTGATCTCAATAGCTCCTTTATCGTCTCTATGGGTATGTGGTGTCTAATTTTCTCCAACAAAGTTCCATTAGATTCTTTGGTCGCACCATCATAGAGCTGCAGCACTTCCTCAAATGATTCAAACTCATCAGGAGTTTTGTCAAACAGATCCTTAAACTCAGGTGCAAGGAACTGAAATATTGACTTCAGCGCATATGCTACAAAATCTGACATCTTCAGATGACTAAACCTTTCATCCCTCGGGACATAGATGCTCAAGCTGTTATATACTGGTATCCTGCTCTCCACTCTGGGATCTACAAAATAGTAAGTGATTAAACACTTCTAGTTTATACACAGATGCTAAAATGCATAGCATATTCATCTATACAAGGTAATCTCTTGTTAAGTTTAATGTTTAAATTCTTACCTAATGAAGACACAGGCCGACCTGTTCTTCCCCTGCGAGGATATGGGTATTCAGATGAACCCCCAAGAATAGGACGTTCGTGCTCTGGACCTTTATCAGGATCACCTAAATCGTTGTATATAGCATAGTCATACACCCTATCCCATTCCTCAAGCTTTCCTGTTCCAGTTCCTCTCAGGTTCTCCAATTCTTCTTCTCTGTAACCACGAAGTGGCGGAGGCGTTGGCTGGGGAGATATGTCTGCAAGAAAGGTTATATTCTTCTTTATTTAGAATACTTGTCACAGGGCACAAAATCACTCTCACTGAATCAGTGCAAATTGTTTAATGGTAGAGCATGACATGCAAATTCTGTTTGAGTTTGGCATCTATCATTCTTAGAAACTATTCGGTACATGGACACATGCACAAGAACATATATGAACTTGAGTTCATACTGAGACAAAATATAGCATTTGATGCACGTTCATCTATGAAGTTAGTGGAGATAGCTCGTTACATAGCCCTAAAGAGTGTGGTGATTCATGTTATGATCTATTCGACATGCTACAAGATTTTTCTTTTACCTGATTAGCGAAAAATATGCGGTCTTTGTTATAGCGTTCGGCATGGTAAACCCAAGAATTGCAGACGAAATGGACGTCACCGTGACCAGGGACGTCTTCAAGAGTGAGCGTCTTGAGGTAGAATTCGCTGCGGTGAAAATTTGCGATTGTGAATGCCCCGGATAGCCCATCTCCTTGCTCCACTCGAAGGTAACATTGTACGTCGCGCTGCTGTCATAGGGGTGATTTTGTGATCCACTCTTCTAAGTATGCTTTCTTCCCAAGTTTGCCTCTGTAACTTTCGGCTGTAAAAGAAACTGGAGTCAAGTTTGATCTTTGTATTGCTTTTTTGGCATTGTTGCCTGCAGGTTATGGATCAGTTATATTTGTCACTATTTTTAATAATGAAACCTTCAATGGATGTGTTACATACTTATGTTTACTTCCAACCGACCAGTTTGCTAATTGTGAAGATCAGTAATTCAAGGATGCTGGCTGCTGAAACTATTTTACTGGTTGCTGACAGACAAGTCGCTCATGATTCATACAGGACCCTCTCTCTCTCCCTAAACTAGAGGTGGTGAAAGACTGGGTCGGATTGAAAATAATGAAACCTAATTTCGTCCAAAACATAATTGTAGTGCAGAATTTTTAGGCAGGGCCGAGCCCACCGAAATTTTAGATGGGGCCCAACCCAGCCCGAAATCTGGATTCATTTTGTCGGCTCTAGCTACAATCCCTCTATTTGACATACTTTTGACATACACAAGAGACTTGTTTATAACTATACAGAATTGCCTTCAACCACTAAAATAACATATGACCATTGATATACAAGATCATAGACTTGCAATCTCATGATGTCTAAATGGATAAATGAATTGAACAACAAATAAAATCTCAACATCCACTCAAATTCAAAGCCTCAATTAATCATTTGGGTTAGAGGGAGCGCTAAAAAAACAAAAAAGAAAAAGAAACCATAAAAAAAATGAATTCGCCCAATCTTTTTCGTGTTCTTTTTTTAAGAAGAGATCCATCATCCATGATTGAAGTTTCATAAGTACAAAATGATTGACCACCGCAACTGAAAAGCCTACATCGCAACCGTTGACTCACTAATCTGTCGACGTGTACTAGTTAAATCAACGGTAGAGATGCAGCTACTAGATTAGCATCAATCAAGCTTCATAACCAAACATACACATACCAGCAGAATCTCTTGCAGCGGCGGTGCCGATGAGCTGCAGCGCGACCTTCCTCCCCAAAACCTCGTCGAATCGGTCGACGACAGACGCCGCCACGTTGTTGACTCCGAGAACGTTCTTCTTCATCAGTACCACCACTCCCCTCACCTTGCCGTCGCCATCGACATCGACGGCCTCCTCGTCGTACTTGGATTTCTTGCTGGGATTGCGATCGTCCATCGCTATAAACAGTGTTTTCGAGATCAGCAAGTGAAAGTGATGAAGAGGAGAAGGTAGTGAGGTTGATACTTATATTAGTAGAAAACAGTATAAATAGTTATAGCATATGGTTTACTTGGTTGACTAGTATTATTCCAAAGTGTGAACTATAATATTTAAAAACTTCGGGGAGTGTATTTTTGCGTAAATGAAGAAGAACCAAATTCCATGTAAATGGAATTGGAAAATATATTTTGTGATGAGTAAGTAGGAAAAGGATCAACAAAACTTAACCCAGTCCGATAGATTTAAAACATCAAGAATCAAGATCGGCAGACAAGATTTCTTTCTTTTGGATAAGTGGATGTGTCAGCTTTGATTTTATTTACTTTTAGTTTTTTCAACAGTTTTAAATCATGAATTTTACATGTCTCTCTCCTTCTCCCCCACTTGCGCTTAACCAGTTTGTGCTATTTGTTTGTAGAATTAAAATATTGCAAGTTGTCTTTTAAAAAATAAATAAATATTGCAAGTTGACTAGTCATCGGGCAAAGGTATGGTGTGCCCCTAGTAGACCCAAATCAAGATTTATTTAGTTTTCTGATCGGTCGTAATTGAATTCGACTTTGTGCATGTTATATATTTTCTAAATATATTACTCACAATGTCCTATTTAAAATGTCTCACTTTCTTTTTTGAGTTATCTCATTCTGAAATGTCATTCTATTTTGGAAATAATTATTCCTTCAAAAATGTAGATTCTACCCACTTTTAACACCTAACTACTTTATACCTTTCTTATAAATCTTAGTCTTAAAAAATGGATTAACTTTAAGCGACAGAGGAGTATATTGAAACAAGTTAATTTTTCTTTTCTTTAGTTTACTTTATTTTATTTTATTACATATCCAAATGTGTGCATTTGGTAATTAATAACACCGGTGTGCAATAAATAGTCAATCAAAATAGAGAGACAACAAATAGCATACTATGTTCGAAATAGTGATGCAGACATAAGGATTTAAATTTAATACACCAACCTAATAGTGCCACTTGTTTTAACTCATTTTTATAGGTTTCTCTCGTCCTTAGTGAGGAGTTGAAATATTATTATTTTCACAATTCAGATATTTGTAAGGTCATAATTGTTGACTGAATCTGAATGGTCCTACTTTTTCAATGCCAAATTACATTGCAACTTACAACGGCCGTCAATATTGAATCTCAACAATAGTAACTCAAATTTATCAGAAAATATTTCTCCTAATAAATTTTGCTACAATGGTCGGTGTGGAAAAGGTTGAATTTGCTCAACGACGTGGGTTGTTGAGGAGACAGATAAGTCATATATAAATAAGATCAATTTATAAATGAAAGTTGTTAGAATTAATTAAGGAACGCGAATATAGCATGAAGAGAATTTCAAGGTTTCATGTAGCTAGTAAAGTCTTTTTCTTATGGAGCATGCAGTATGAATTGAAAACTATTTTCCGTGCATGGTTATGAATTAATATTATATTCGGCGGTGAAAATTGACTTTTAAAGAGTTCATGGCTCCAAACTTCTATAAAAATATAATACGCAATATATACATATAATAGGTGATGGCTAAAAACACAAAAACGGATAAAAGCGTGCCTAACAAGATATACTATATAACTATTACTCCCTCCATCCCTTAAAAGCTTATATTGCTTTTGGTAATATGAGTTTTAATAAATTGTAATGAGTATAAAGTGAGTAAACATTATAAATGGATATATTAATAGATAGTGAGAGTAAAAAATAGATCATATGTAGTTTTTGTAAATAAATGATAGATTGATGAGGGACGACGAAAAAGGAATTAAATCGCAAACTTTTGATGAGCGGATGAAGTGTATGTTATTTGAACCCTTCATATTGTTTGGAAAATAGAGAGAGCATTAATATAAATAGTCCCAATTTTAAAGTTCAAAATATAGGAATGAAGCAGTTACACAAAATATTTAAATTTCCACCTAAAAGAGGAGTATATAAAATGATTGACTTTCGTTGTATTATTCTGTCTTGCAACCACATCCTGGTGGGGGAGAGAAAACTACTCGCCAACCACTGAAATAAATATAATCTCAGTGATTCACTAGTATGAAAATGACTACTTATCTAATTTTAACTTTAAAATTGATTAAATTCATAATTCAACAGATTTATTAATTTTACAGTCTATTATTACTTTGTAACCCGGGTAAGGGAGAGATGTGGGGATTAACCGAAATCTCTTTTTTTCGATATATTCCTTCAGCTTTCCTCCTCCAAAATCTAAAGGGTTAATTGTAAAAGAATCCATACATTTTGAGATCATTTGCGATCTTAAATAAAGCTTCAATGTTGATCTGTGGTTCTACTAAGTGTAAAAGGAATGACATAATCATGGTATCAATCGTTACGAGGTTGTTGGAGACTTATTGAAAAAAATACTATGTGCCCATGAGTTTTACGACACCAAATTTTCCCTTTATGTCATCAATCATCATGTCAATTTGTTTTCAGAATTTTCGTAGATAACTAAAAATCACATACAAGCTCTCAGTTTTAAATCCAAATTATTTCTTGCCCGTTTCCAGAAGCATTAAGTTCTTATGGACATTTTAAGTTAACTCGTAGGGTTTCTTCTTTTTTCTTGGATTGACAACTCTTCTTGATTCTTCAATTACAATACCGAGGGCTGCTCCCTTTCTTTTTCACTCTTCAAGTGTGTAGTAGTATATACAAGTCATAGACCATCTGAAACTATCCAAGATAATGATTTTTATTTGAACCTCAACGTCCCAGTGTTAGAACTCGTCATAACTTGATAAAAGATTAGACGACAAAAGCAAGATAAGAGAAGAATTTAAAGCTGGCGCTCTTTTAAACCTAGTTAAGTAGGAAGACTATAATTTATTTTTTTTTGTCACTTTAATACAGAAATTTAAATGCCGCATCATGGTGGACTCGAACCCGAGACCTTTGACCTCGGGCATTAAATACTATAATTTTTTTACTGTTAAATTGTGTTTATTAAAGAGGCAAATACTCCACAAACACACAAAAGGATGTAAAAAAAAATTATCAATTCAGAAATTGGAAAAAGTGGCAATTTTCCTGGGCACTGAACAATCTTATCACTTAATTCAATATATACAAATAGCAATATAAGCAACAAAATGCATGAACACCAAGAGGCACACCTTACATATGACCACAAGATATATGAGAACATGGAATATACAAACACAACTTTGAGTAATTCCCCCAAGCTTCTTAGTTAGGTTCGGAAAAATAAAATTATTTCTGTAAACCCAGGTAAATGGGATTCCAGATATACTGCAACCCCAATGAATCCAGTAATGCAAAGTTTAGCACAAACAGGATCACGAGGGTTATATTACAGATTATGCGAGACTAACCTGCCTCTCCCAGAGCACATCATCAGAGAATTTTGTAAGAGCAGCTCTAGGATCACCATTTGATATGGATAAGTAGTATAGAGCAGTGCCATCATCGACATGCATACTCCTCTTCAACGATTCTATCACCCTTTTTTTGCCTCGTTCAGTGGTCAGCCTATGTAGAAGGGAATTCAGATTTCTGTCAGGCCCACCCTCAAGATACAGTACAGCAACCTCTCTCTTTGCATGGGCATCCACTTCTATGTAGCATGTGGAATCTGCGAGTATTTCTGGGTTGCTAATAGGGATCAGCAGACGCTCCTAGAGTATATCCCATGGTCACTCATCATGTTGTTTAAGCGCTTTATGTCCATAACCTGTCGAGGATGGATAATCATCAATCCACAATGCAGTGTAAAGCCTTTATAAGCAATAGAAAATGTTTAACCTTTTAAATCAATTATAAGATTTATATAGCTGAATCATCCGCACAGCACAAAAGAATGAGGGCAAACCTTGACATATTGATATGGGCACGGAATAAAATCCATGCAAAAACTTGCCATTGCAATTAACCGTTAGTAAGAATAGGATAGCATAAACTTTTGGTTCAACCTTGACATATTGAAATGAGCCAATGGCATCTCAGGGACAAACTGAGATTAACAAGACAAGCAAACAGAAGCAGAGCAGCAGAACCATCATTGTTGATTCGTATTAGGCAAATTCAACCCACATCATGTATGATGACAAGCATAATAGGAACTTGGGTGATATACATTTGATCTATTTGATATTCTATACATTGCTTGAAATCTTTGAGAACTGACATCTTCACCAATGTTTTCATTTATACATAAACACAAGAAAGGCATCATAAGAGAATTTCAATTTTCAACGGCATTTCACAGCTGTGATTGTTATTGGCGAGATGCTTAAACTATAACATTTTACAGCTCCTTTGAATCATTCCCGGAAGGTTAGTTATCTTGGGAATAGAAAAAGAAGACAAGCTCCCTACATCTACTCTTGATGAGCATGTAAACTGAATAGGAGTTTAACCTTTGTGTCAAGCCACAATTTCTCAGGAATCTCAATAGGCATCATAAGTGATTGGAAATTTGGAATAACCTCACACATCAGCTAGCAAAAGGAATTTCGTGATTCAATAGTTTACAGCCACGCGTGGAAAAGGTTGCATTCATCAGCTACTATTATTTTAAAAGGTAATCAGAATCTTATGAACTAACCTATGATAGATTATAATAACCCATACCACTGAACGCATATAGACTGGGTTTGTGCATAATAACAATTCGCGAAAATAAACTCGAAAGATTAGCATCCACAGAATACCTGAACAGTATACTTAACAGCGAGGCTAGCAATGGAATCGCTGCGTGAGAGGCGGTGAGAGACGGCAAATTTCGAGAGGGAATTATCTCTCCAGAAGCCGCTGGAGCTAGGTTTTCCGACGATTTCTCGAAGCTTCCACGGCGAAATGAAAGCTTGAATCTGCATCTGGCTGTCGGAGGCCACCGAATTCCAGAGGCGACAGACGCAGGCGGCGCGAGCGAGGTCGGAGAGCGAGAGCTTCTGGAGTATGGCGCGGAGAGTGTCCTTGCACAGGAGAGCTGAGAAATTCGAATTCATCGGCGAGATCGTGGTGTCGGCGGAGGATGTGGAACAGAGCGGCTGGAGGAGGTCGTGTGGCGGAGAGAGCAATTGTGGCGACGGTTGTGGTGGTGCGTCGTCGTCGTCGTCGTCGTCGCCGCAGCAGCCCATTATTACTTTCGGTTCGGATGAGGCTTTTGCTTTATGTGCTTTTCTACGCCTTTGGTGTAGTTTTCTAGTGGGTGTTCCGTTTACCCACCTACAGTGGTATTAATTTTATTTTTTTTCATTTCTATAGAATAGAATAGAAATTCATTACGAACTTTAATTTTTAAAATAGTTGTTTATGATTATTAGTAAAAATCGTATGTTTATTTATTACTTTTGCTTATTAAACTCATGCAGTAAATATCGAATCCCGTAAATTAACAAAATAATTCTAAGGATGTCGTTTTTATGAGTATTAATTAATAATTAATTAATTACTCTTTACTGTTTACATAGTCGTACTATAGAGCTTGAAGTTTCAATTTTTATTTATTTTAATTGAGGAAAGAGGGATTTTTAACTTCACTCTTTACATTGAGAATTCTCATTGTTGGGGTATTCCCAAAAGTGGGGTTGAGAAATAATTTAGGAGTACCTGGTACGACGAGTGAGTGGCTTAACAAAGTTCTGGCTCCTGGCAGCAGGGTTGGGATAGACCCTGTGAGTAAAATCTTAATTCTCAAGCCATGTTCTGTCATATGCTTTGGTGCCGAGAGGCTCTACTCAGTAGTTGGGTCCTCTAACGGTTGCTTGAGCATGATTTGCATAATGTTGATGTACATGGAGGAAATTTCTGACATAAATATATAAGCCCTATAACAGATTTTGAAAGCCCGCATGTTTGTTTGAATCAATGCATAGATCAGCAAGTTCCGGTGGATTTTGGACAGAATTATATTTGAGATTGGAAGATTCTGGATTTTCCAATTGATCAGATCTATAGTTCTTCTGTAGCTGTCACAGCTTCCCCTTTTCTGACTGATAGTCTGGGTACCTAGTCCTCTCTTACTGTTGCCTTCCAAATCAAATGCATGCTTATATTGCATCTCGCAGGTGACTATTGATCTGTTACACGGAGAGATACTATTTTTCTATAGGATAATTATGGTAAACAATCATTGGATTTGGAGTAGCTATTATTAGATCTTTTTTTTGTTATTCAATCGAGGTTGTAAAGACTGATTCTTAGTAATGAAGCTTTCTCATATAATTTTTAAGAATTCCACTTGCTAGAAATTGAATCCCAAATTTGCTTGTACTTGTTGATCGTCTTTCCCTCTATAGTTATTTTTTCTTTATTTTGACATCTATAAAGATCATATTTTCTTCAATTATATCTATCTGATCCCAGTTTTCCATCTTCCCTTGGTTTGTGAAGGTTCAGTTCTTGTTTTCTTCCGATTTTGCAGATGAACTGAAAGAGGCCATATCTCAGAAGAATCATGAGCTGGTGTACGTGTATGATGTTAATCTTGTGGATGAGATCTGGAAAGAATCCAGACCAAAGCCTCCAAACAGACATGTCAGAGTTCATGACCTAACATATGCTGGTGTAGATGTGTCATCCAAGCTGTCGTCATAGAGATCTGAACTGACTAGTGCTGATTCATCTGCAATTATTATTTCAATGCTGGATGACATGAGTACCTGCTTTGCTGCCCTAACTCAAAAAAACAAAAATTAGAGAAAAAAAGAAAATTGCCCAAATGTTTTAGTAGGTGTATGGTCTCTTTCTTGTGAGGTGGCATCTTTAAACTAAAAAAGTGATGAAATAGCCTAAAAAGGAGGATTTCTCGCTGTTAAGGAAGGTGCTTTGATTAATAAGTATCAGAAGGTGTGGTGTGCCTAGCGATTATTGTGGTATCAATACCTGTAAATCCAGATATTTTTCAGTAATAGGAAAGAAAATTGTATTCTTATCTAATATTTGGCTTTGGCATTCATACTATAAACCATACTAGTTCCATTTATTTTGTGGCTAAATCAATAGAAATGTTTTGGAATTGTTAGATCCCATCTCAATTAGCTCCTCTAGGGGGTAAATGTAATATCAAATATTGAATTGTTTCATTTGAGCAAATTATTGAATCGCAGCAAACATCATCTAACTTGTGATGGCTGCTTCTGAATCTTATCTTTTGTGCTTTGGCTGCATTCTTTGTGCTCTAGGTATTCTTTTTCTTAGCTGTCCTTCCAGGACCTTGAAGGATTATCTTTTTAGCTAAACTTTTAAGTTGTTTCACCAATTGGGGATGTTTCCCTGAGTTTATAAGCTCTTTAAAACAGTTTA
Organism: Salvia rosmarinus; assembly: GCA_036937905.1. Lineage (NCBI taxonomy): Eukaryota > Viridiplantae > Streptophyta > Magnoliopsida > Lamiales > Lamiaceae > Salvia > Salvia rosmarinus. Next base: position 43,589,900 of record CM072818.1, on the reverse strand, counting down.
TAAGTTGTTTTAGAGCTTATAGGCTTAATCAATGTGTTTGACAAATTAAGTCGTTAAAGAGCTTATAAGTTTTCAAAATAAGCTCTATTAAAAAAAAGATCCAAAACCCAACTTATTTTTTAATGATTTTATAATTTACAATAAAACTACAAAAATAACCCTAATATATTTTCTTATTTTCATATTTACCCTTGTTATCCAAAAACTTTAGTATCTTATAAGCTCTTAATACACCATATCTTATAAGTTCTTAAAACAACTTATAAGTTGTTGGAGCTTATAAGCTTTCTAAAATAAGCTTAGCCAAACACCCTCATTGTATGCTTTAATAGACTTTTAAAAAGGTTATTGTGGATCTTATTCTTCATTTTCACCTCTTTGACAGAGAGGTGGCCATATACCACATTTGCCAGTCATGTATGCCTATTTAATCGTGGAGATTGATGGAGCAAAATTGTTTATAGATGATGCCAAAGTCAACCCTGATGTAATGCATTATTTGAAGAATGCTCGGATTTAGTTGAGACCGAACGAGTCCATTCTTTCTGAAGTTGAAAGGTGCAGCCCATTTTACACTTGTTTGTTTGAGTTCAATTTTCCCCGTCTTCCATCAACAAGATAAATTTCTTATAACTATACTACCATATGGTTTACTGGATAAAAAACATTACAAAAGAACATGTTCACCAAAAAGATGAATGTTATCAAAGCAGAAGATTATTTGACCAAAGACATTCCACAAAAGATTCTGTTGATTAGTGCTGACTGTTGCTATCAATGGTTTAGTTGCCCTCAAGACAAACCTGAACTTTCTAATGATATCCCCATGGCTTTATATCTATTGTAGCCACTCACATGGTTATGGATATTCTCATTTGTGTTTGTCTCTTCAGTTTTAGCTACTTAATTGGCTGGCATGGTGACCTATCTGACATTGCATGTTGTTATAAGTGTGTATAGCATATGAGATGGGGAATGAAAGTCCCATTTTATTCAAAGAAAAGAGCCCCTATATATACATGCGAATAACCCTAATCCTAATAGGATTCTAATATGCATCTACCATATATAATATATTTACATATGTAACACTCCCCCTCAAGCTGGAGCATAGATGTTAATCATGTCCAGCTTGTTACAAAGATAATCAATCATAACCCAAAATAAACCGAATCGAAAACCTTAATTTCAACGAAATCTCAAACATAATTCAAATCGATCCAAACTGAATCCAACACCAATTAGATACAGATCCAAATAGGTATCCGGACAACTCACGAACGTCGACCCAAACCGAATCTCACACCAATCGGATGTTGACCCAAACGGTATCCGGACAACTCACAAACGTTGAGATGAGCAAACCACAACAAACGGAACTCAATTCGGACAAAGAAAATGTGCTCACGGCACCGAAAACCAAATCAAAATGAACGGATCCCACACCGCACCAAGACTAATCCAAACAAGTACTCAATCGAAAGGGGACGACGGCGAACCAAACGGGACTTGCGGAGTGAATTCCGGCCACGGACGCGTCCTTACGCGCCGGAAACACGAAACTGCCGCCATATACGTCGTCGGTGCGTGGGAACGACACGTGCCGATTCCTACGGCCGTACTTCTGGCGAAGGTGCATGGCGGTGTCGACCGGTGAGGCTCCAAACCCAAATGGGTTGCTTTCCCCCCCTTTTTTTTTCACCCAAAAAACCCTAATTTCAAACTTCGAAATTCCAAACCCTAGATCTGGAACATAGCTCTGATATCATGTTATAAGTGTGTATATCATATGAGATGGGGAATGAAAGTCTCATTTATTCAAAGAAAAGAGCCCCTATATATACATGTGAATAACCCTAATCCTAATAGGATTCTAACCCTAATATGCATCTAACATATATAATATATTTACATATATAACACATGTGTTTTAGCAGTAGTCCATAATTTTAATCTACTTGTTGAGAATCTGTTTGAAATTGAAGCACTTTTTTGCACAGCAATTTGAATGTAATTTGTAGATCCATTTTTTCTCTTATAGAGCAGATGTGCAAATTCATCAAGTCTCTTGTATAGCAGATGTTTTTACTTGACTATAATTTTTTCTTGCAGTTTGGCTGCAATAGGGGCACGGCTTTGATTGGACACATCATCTGTTAATGTTGCAATTGTGAATGCTTTCAAATCTGCCTGTGATAAGTACTCTGGCACTGCTGGAGATGTTGATAAAAACAAAAGAACTGCGGCAAAGGCCCAGTCAACAAGTCACGTGGACCTGCTGCAGACAGTGTATAAGGCCATCTCCAACAGTTTACTCCAAACTCAAACTCATTTTACAGTATGTGTCACATCAAACAAGAATTCATCTCCAACCATTTACACTAAATTCAAACCCAAAAGAATATTCTTCATGTATTCTTTTTCACACTACTTTTTATACTTTTACAATTATACCTATATATTTTCTTCAAATTACATACTAGCACAAAAAATTTAATTACTAATTTTATATAAATATATTTATTAATAATCAAAACTTGATTATCAATAAATAAACAAATAAATAATATGCAAAATAATAGTTATGAAACTAAATAAGCAATGCAGATCATTTAGTTATTGAACTAAATAAGCAATGCAGTCATTTAGTTATGTATGGAACTAAATAAGCAATGCAGTCATTTAGTTATGGAATTAAATATTTATACAAAGATTATAAAAATATAGGATTTGTTCGTCTGTTCGTCTTCTTCGAGGGCTCCGCTTTCTCTGTTCGTCATTCTTCCTCCTCCTCCTCCTCCTCCTCCTCCTCCTCCTCCTCCTCCTTCTTCTTCTTCTTCTTCTTCTTCTTCAATTTCCACAAAATATAGGATCAATTTGCAATATTTTAATCTTTTAGTTTTGTGAGCAGTAGAAACACAAATTTATGCGTTTCTCTGTTCAAATCCATCACGTTCTTTGCATTTTGCGTTTTGGGATGCAGATGATTGGAGCGATTTTCTTCTTGCATTTTGGGATTTGGCGTATGGTTGGAGATGGCTTAAGAGCTCACCTATTTCTTTTACTAAAGCCATAAAAATGAATCCGAATTAGAAGGAATGCGTAAGGGGGTGTTTGGCTAAGCTTATTTTAGAGAACTTATAAGCTCCAATAGCTTATAAGATGTTTCAAGAGCTTATAAGAGGTAATGTCTCAAGTGCTTATAAGTTGTTAAAGTGTTTGGATAATTGATCTTATAAGTTAGAGAAAGAATCGTGAGTTAGAGAGATAAAATTGACGAGATGTGAAATTGATAGTGTATAAGTAGGAAATAACGAACTATTATAAGATTATTTTGGTAAATTCATGGTTGTTTATAAGTTTATGAAAAAATAAGTTTGAGTTGACCAACTTATTTTTAGGGAAATTATAATGTTGGAACTTATTTTCACGACTTATAAAGCTGCTTAGGAGCTTATTTTGTAAACACTTTCTGCAAATGTAAATAAGCTCTTAAACACCTTATAATCTATTTTAAAGAGCTTATAAGCTCAGCCAAACACCTTCTAAGTCTCATTTGAGATAACTGCAACTGCAAATTTGCCCCTTTTTATTACTATTTGCATTCCACGTCTGCAATAAGACACTTCCAATCATGCATGCCTTTTATGTTCCGACCCCATGATGTAGTGGCAAAAAATGAGTTCTGACGCGATAGGCTTCATATCTATTATTTAGTGTCCTTGCTTGTGGGGAGGGGGGACCCTATTAGAAGAGTGTGTGGACACGCTTTCAAGCCATTCTAAAATCACTTGTGCAACCTCTAAGCACTATTGTTGGTATTTGTCATGCCCTTGGCCCAGCTAGACTCTTGAAACAAGGGCTCCATTAGGAACTAGTTTGAAATATCTAGGCTTCAAAAAATAATTACTGCAAGTTGATAGAAGAGACCATCTGTTGGATTTGTATACTGGAAGTAATTTTGGTTGAGCTTGTATATAATTATTCATATTACCACTAATACAATCTCCTATTTGAATTGTTTACTTGATTGCATATGTATGTTCCTTTATCTCATATATAAGTTAGATCATACGATGTGTAGAAGATCATGAAGTGCATATGATTGGTCGAAGCAATGAGATATAAAAGGATCATAAATGAGACCACTTGAGGACAAGTTGTCGATATAGGCTGCAGTATGGATAAGTGACTTGACTTGGTTGCTTGTCATACCGATGCACGCTTTGACGTATTGATGGATCACAGTGAGATAGTTTTTCTATCTGACCGTCGTGAAGAACCTAGATCTCGGTGACTTTACGTTGATCTAAACCTCGATAAGGTTTTAGGTGAGTATGAGTTGCTGACCATCACTTTGACTTGTCATGGGTGATGGTTATATGAGATAACTCAATATTCTCCACATCTTGGGTGGTAGCAGTGCTTGTATGTCATGCTAGTTACCTGCATCGAGTCACCGTATCCGTTTAGGATGATGACGTCCCCTTAAGGAGCTCAAAATGTTTATTGTACTAAACCCTGCAGGTTGAGTTATCTCAAATACAATAATAAGGTTGAGTGGTACTACTTAAGGAATTAAAGAGATTGATTATTTTAAGTCGTCAGAACGCTATAAATAATTAATGGACGTGCGATATCTTAAATACGGGGATTCGTGAAGTCTAAGTGCAAGCCCGATTCAACTTCGAAAATAAATGGGTAAGTCAGTATTCATTCTCTAGTGGCATAAATAAATGTTTATTAATTAGTTTATGTTATGGGCTAAACATAAGATAATTAATTTATTTGAGGCCCATCTTTATTCCTTGCATTTGATCTATGGGTTGGCCAATCAAGGCCTGGAGTTGCATGAAAAATCGTCCACCTCATGTAGAGTCCTACTGGGACTCTGTTCTGATCCTCTCTATCTGTAAAGATATTATTATATTTATTAGATATGCAGAGATCCTATCCTAATAGAATTCTAGGGTTGCATTATAAATATAAGGTGACAGAAAATTAGTGTATCCTAATGATAAGAGATTTTCGAAAATTATAGTGTAAATATTGTGATGTTCGAGATTTCCAAGTGTGAGGAAGAAGGCGATTTTTTGCAGTACTCTCCATAGATTGCTCTCACTCAGCATTGGAGTTTTGGCGAACGGGATACAGTCCAGAAGATCAAAGCACGAGTCTTGATCTTATTCTTTGTCTGACAAATTCACAGGTGAACACGAGAAAACACCAAAGTGTTGCAATTAATTACATAGGTGCATGCTATGTATATAATCAATGTATGACGATTTAAACATCCAAGATAGATTATCGGGAGAGGGTTAAAATCATAATTCCCTACACCATCGTAGGACAATAAATGATCCTTATATTCCTCCCATAAGACTCGCACTCAGCGGTAGGTAACATATTTTAATTGCCTATATTGGAGGATCTTTGCTAAAATGACCCAAAACATCTAAATTATGGTGTATAATTCTACTGTTTCTTTGTACAAACCTAACGTTTTGAACTTTTGAATGTATTCTGAGAAGGAACCTTTTTGAAATGCATTTAGATGCCGTTTATTTATTATGTGATTCACATGTCTTTGCTAGTTAGAAGCATGTATGACTAGTTCATTCTAATTTAGTAATTTATATTAAATAATTGCAATGAATTTTGACAGTTTGTTCAATTTGGTGCTGGCAATTCCTACTTACCCAGTTACCTTCACCAAATTTATATTTTGATTCTGGTGTTTTATAATATTTGTAATCTAATCTTTAAGATGTCCAACAGACCATCAGCCATTATGCAACTTCTAAAGTTACAAAACCCTAAAGTTTAAAAAGAAGTGGATCATCTTTTGTAGAGAAAGGAGTAAGTATCTAGAAAGCAGTGGATACTTTTGTCGCATGATGGTGTGTTGCTAAACAGTTTAACCTTCATATTCTAGTGCACGTGTTAACTGGACTCTTATCTTCAAGCTTGATTTTCTGGTTTCAGCTTACTTCTCTCCTTATTAACATTATACCTGCAGGCTTGAAAATCTGTTTCATCCATGCCACTTTAATTAAATACTTGGCTAATACACATTCCATTTTGTATTAGGGAAAACCTTAATAGTAGCATTATGTAAAATACTTCTTCTTTTGGGTTTTTTCTGTTTCCGTTCGTCTCTACAATTGCTTTTCAACTCACTTTTGTTCACAAGTGTTAGGTTTTTTTCCCCATGTATCATTGTTAAGAATATGGCAATTCGGGCTCCGGTTAAGTGTGAGGGACCTTTTGCAGGGATGCAGCAGCTCTAGCCCAGTTCAGGGCATGGCTGGAGGAGGAAATCAGTAGTGGCATTTTGACAGAATTAGATGTTGCGAGAAGCTTCTTGAATTCCGATCTAGGCAAGATGGTTTTCTGGATACAAGTTTTGATACGATAAGTGGTACATAATCTTTTACTCTTTTCCTTGTCTTTCTATTTTTGGGCACTGTGCCACTATGGAATGGTTATATTATATGTACTTGTCAATTTCTCTGAAAATTTGGATAAGCACGACGATAATAAGTCAAATCTATCTTTCACTCTTTTCCTTGTATTTCTATTTTTGGGCACTATGGAATGACTATAGATACCCTCGTCAATTCTTTGAGAATTTGGATAGGCACGAGGATAATAATTCAAATCTATCTTTATCCGACTCTGAAATCTCAATTAGTGATAGTTCACTAATAAGAAACTTTGGACAGTTACTCAAATTAGTTTATTGTGTGACATATCAGTATCCCACGGCGATATGTCACACAATAAACTAATTTGAGTAACTCTCGTGAACTAAATGTTAAAGGTAGTTGGAATATATAATGATTGCAATCAGGAATGGTGGATTTTGGAACTCTAGTGGAAAATTTTGTTTGTCAAGTATTGGTCTGGCCTGTGTGTGTAATTATCTCATGATTTTAGGCTTTATCCTTATCCACTGGCCAATGACTAATTCATATTCCAGAAGTTTGAATAGGGATAGTTGATTATTTGATAACATTTCGGAGTAAATCAATTAGGTGCTTCAAATGTACAGAGAGTGGTTGTGCAAATGAGGTCTGACCTGTTGTAAGTGGATTTATTCCTTTGTTCATCTAAAACTTTTGTCTGAACAAATATGAAATGTATAGTCTGCTAAAATCAGGCAATAGGGTTGTACATGTCCCATGCTTTACTCATTTGTGTACTAACTGATTTGTTTTCCTTAATGGGAGAATGGGACTGACTATGCCAAAATATTTGTTTATAGGTTCTGGTGCAAATGGTGCAAGCATACATTAAAAACCAGAGCCTAACAATTGTAGCATAGTAGATCCTGAGAAACTCTTCCTACTGGACAGTGGAGCTCAGTATGTTGATGGAACAACTGACATTACTAGGACAGTACATTTTGGCCAACCTTCTTCATGGGAAAAAGAATGTTTCACCAGAGTCCCCAGTCCTTCAGGTATTGTTCTTTCATCTGTTATTTGTTCACTCAATTACCTTAAAAAATCTTTGTAAGAAGAATAATCTCCTTAATATAAGATCAGATACCGTGGTTCTGTTCAATGATGGGTCATTGGCAAACATTCACAAACCCGTTTTTTCAAAAAATTTAACAATTTAAAAGACATCGCCTTCTGTCACAGTCATACCAAGTGTAAGAGGGTGAACTCGAGAAGAGAGAGCAGAAAAATGACTGCTGCTTTACATGCTGTATACCTGGCACTCAAAGTTCTGTTACAAAAGGAATCTTTCTTGATTATACTGAATTGTGGTTCTACAAGTTTCGAAAAATTTGGAAAAAGTATATATTGAAATTTGAAACGACCGTTTCTTTAATCTAAGAAAATAAATCCGAAGTGACGAACTCTGCTCTCAAGTTCTACGAATTAATTTCATTGACGGAAAACCAAAATGATAGCAACTGAGAAGAAAATAGGACAAAGTGCTTGCGAAATTACTTGGGCAAGTTGTTAGTACTTAGATTTCTGTCAATGAAATTTATATAGAAATTGATCTTGATATGTGGGATGTTAGTTTATAATAATTTCACAACCTTTGGCAATATTATTATTTGTTTAATTGAGAAAATAGACAACATGACCTCAGTTACTCTAATGACTGCTGAGATATGGTTCGGTATATCTTCTTGTTCCCAGGTACTATCTGCTGACTTAGAGCAGAAACAGTTAGCTGCATTACTTTTACCTATCTGATCCCGATGGACTATGTTCAGCCTTATTATGGTTGACTTGAGCAGCTTTAGGTTTCAAGATCTTTAGGCATCCAAAAAGTATCAAATGAAAGAATCTTCTCCATGTTGTTGTATGTCAAATAATTGTTGAGACTTGGGGGGGCCGGGGTATATGTCTATAAGTTGACCAGCATCAACCTTTGCATAGAAAATCCTGCCCTGAACCATGTGGATGAGTTTATAATTTGCAGAAGGTATATGGGACGGCATGATGAAGCACACATAGTTGTAAGCACTTAGAGGCTTAGATAAAGTACTTTTTAAGTACCAGTTCGCAGTTTCTATTCATGCTGATATAGGTTGTATGGTCTCTTATAGTTTGTTCACTCTGTTATATGTGTTTATTAGTTTTATTTTTATACAGAGACTTTAAGTTGTGAGGAAACTAACAATGCTCCCTGATTTTACCAGGGTCATGTAGCTCTTGATCAGGCTATCTTTCCTGATAATTACCCTGGCAAGATCATCACCGTGGAAGATTGGTCTTGATTATCGTCATGGTATTTTCTCACTCCTTTTTTAATACTTACTGCATTGTATTTGACTTTGAGATGATCTGCTGATTTATTAACGGTAATGAAACATGCAAACTGGTCATGGTGTAGGAGCTGCACTGCTGAAGGGCATACGAACCTGGTTACTATGAAGACAATGCATTTGGCATTAGGATTGAAGTGAGTTCATAGTGTCAGTGCTATAGATTTATCATTTGTTACAACTGCAAATCTCCTTTCCTAAAATTTTCATGTATACTATTCTCCCCCTCATCCTTCAGATTCTACTTCATGTGAAAAAGCCGCGCATGCCAAATCCCGTGGAGTGGATTATTTGGGGCTCACATTTTTTCCTATTCAGTTGTTTTGACTTGCTGTTAGTATGAAATCCTATCCTCGCATCGCGATTCCCTGTTCTACCGAGATTATCCCATTAGAGCTTTTATCGTCTTAGTTTCTCTATCTATATTTTACTAGTGTAACGTGATCTTAATAAACCTTAATATCTCGATTCCTACACATGAGTCAGACCAAATATCGTTACTCTACCATTGAGATAGATTGGTTCAACGATTGCCACAAGCAAGTCTGGGAAAAGGTAAATATAACTTTAACTCCATTTTTTGCATTTGTCCTTTTACAGCTCAAGTCTTCATTTCTTACATATTTTATGTGTCCATTGCTGGAATCAAGGATAACACGAGTCCAGTTGTGAAGCCATAAACGTGTTGTCAAAGTGTATACATATAAAACTTAGAAGTGGCTTTTGCTGTAAGGCTATGATTTGCCATATGAGCATTGTATTACAAGTGTGGCTGGTAGGAAGTTTGAAGAATCAAGCTGTTGAGTAAGCCAGCTTGATCATGAAAATAGTCATCAGATTGTGTTTGTCCTATCTTGTGCTCCTACACAACTTTGCAGATAGGCTCTTATAAGGGTCCAAGCTTATGAAGACTATTTTAGACTTGCAAAAATGAAAATTTAGAATAACTCGTCACCCATCCACTGAATGGATCGTGTGAGATAGTCACGACATCTTTTTTGGAGCCCCTGCTGGATCAGCCGTCGAAAGCTCCGTATACATGCGAGCTATTGCTTGTGCAAAATACGTTTTTGCTTGAGGTCGTTTTACCTTACTTTCCACAATAACAAATAAATGAAAAAAAAATACACAAAAGTTTGCACAGTCCAGAACATTTAAGAAAAAATGAAAGTTGAGGTCAAAATAAAAAAAAATCATCAAAGTTGTGCTCATAAATTAGCATTAACACTTTTTGCTAATGCAAATAAAGAAATTTGCTCAACCATTTGATTTCACAATTTTAACATTTACTTTATTACTTGATATATTTATACAGTTTTTTATATCAACATGCAGAAGAATTTAATGACAAACTCTGTCATGATAATATTTTTAATTCTTTTTAATATATCTTTGAATTCAACAAAAATCAATTCCAAACAATTATCGAACTTGTTATTATGCATATAACTCGAGAGCAGATTTACCTTAAAATGTTGGGGTCAACAAGCCATTCTCCACAGTGAACGGCTCAAGCACCAAGATTATGGCTTTCACAAATTCAAAACCCCTCAACTGTATCCAAGAAGAGCACTAATTAATAAACCGAATGAGAAGTCTGATAATGATTTAGAAATGTCGAAGCCTTGATTGAATAACATCTACAGCTCTGAAAGAACAACATTACCTGAGCTTCTCTTCCGACAGGATCCATGTCAGCAAGTACAGCAGCCTTCGCTCATGGATCAGCACAAAGTTGTCGTAAATCCTCATACTGCACGGAAACAACAAAGTTATTGAAGCGGAAGTTACTGAGGAAGTATGACAACAATACTGAATAAAGACTTCCAAATTTAGATAATTTTATTTGTTACTTTTTCCCTATGAAGAAGCTAGTTTTATGCAATATGGCTCCTTGTGCAAAAAGGATTTAAGGAAGAAAACGAATCCAATGCAAAGAATAATGACATGTGAGTCAACAAGTGCCTCGTTATATCATAATTAATTTCATTCCTCTAAGACCAATTGAAGTATTTTCGGTTTGGCCCCAAAATCCACAGATTGAATGGACGCAAAAAGCATCACTCTATGTAACCTTCACATTTCATTCAGGGTGATCAGCCTGAAGAAGAAACTTCAGGTGATGCAAGAAAGCATGCCGCTGTTGACAAAACCATTCAACTTATTCTCCAACATGTCAGTATCCACTGCATGGGAGCGTTCAAGAAGCACTCAAAGTGAGGTAAAACTATTACAGATTGCTAGAGGATGGAGAGATCTAAGACGAACTGCCTACATGCAGCGGGCCACGTAGGCTGACTTCAATCTAAGTAATGGAGCCGTGTGGACAAAATATCCCAAATAGAGGTTTCCCTAAGGAGCTCTGCAGGTATAGAGAATGGAACTACAATCCTGATAATCTTAAATCCCGCCATTTCCTTGAAGAATATAGCTAACAGCTTCAAAAAAGTGGATGGCCAGAAATTTGGGATTCTCATTCAGGCATAATAACTGCTGGATGTAGGTTCCAACAGCTAAACAAGAAAGAGCACCATTTTCATAACTCCAAGAACTGATGTAATCCTCAACAGATTGATTTGAATGAATTAGAGAGTGAAGCTCTAACATAGGACTAGACAAGTAAAGTTTGCAGCCTGACATCTAGCAGAACCCACAGAAGAAAGCTAGATCAATTATAAGCTTTTAGTTTCAAAACAGCCAGATTTCACTTACTATTACCTTGATATTTTCTGATGCTGCCCATTCTTTTAACACATCAGGATCCACACAGATCACAGCAACTAAATAGGAGTTCAAGCTATCACCTACAAAAATGAGGTTCCGCAGCTGAAAGAACAAGGGGGAGAGCTTGACTTAGTAAACAATATCATTTTCTTACCGTACACAAAGCACTGTGCAACAAATTTACACTTTGCATACACATTCTCAATTTTCTCAGGTGCTATTATTCACCCTGTGCCAGTTTGAAAATGTTCTTTTTCCTGTTGACACTTGACAGTGAACAAGAACTATTTGACCCTAGGTGGTATTCAACAAGATGTCAAGAACATGTCCCTTCTATTTCTTTTTGGAGGGGTTAACAGATGATAACTTACCTATCAATAATTTTGAGGCACCCACCAGGTAGCCACAATCCAATATCTCCTGTATGCAGCCAACCTTCACCATCGATAACTTCTCTCCTGTAATTTCATAAAAAAGATCCAAATAAAATTTCAACATCTAAATATGATCCAGAAAATTCAAATTCCAACAGTTAGGTAAGTACGTGTGAACTTCATCTTTATGCTGCAAAAAAATAGAGTTTAAACAAATATAACTGTTGCAGACATCAATTAAAATTTATATTTGTACTCTTTCATGATCATTTTTATTTAACATGGTATGAAAGCCAAATAAATAAGAAAGCATGTTTGAATCTTTAACACGACCTAGTTATAAATAATTTCCATCGCAAAACACCTCCAGCACCATTATTTCTAGATGCAGACCAAAAACCACCACCAACACCATCTTTCTAGATGCAGACCAAACCATCACCACCAAACCACCACCACCACCACCTTCAGCACCATCATACTAGATTAGGGTTTCAAAACACATTTACACATCAAAATCAAAATAGCTGGTTTAGGTCTCAACTCATTATTGAGAGAGAGAGCACCGGCGCCTGTCGCTCTACTTTCCTTTTCTTCTTTGTTCTTTTTTTTACAGTTTTCCTTTTTCTCTATTTTCCTTTTGTTCTTCTCTTTTTGGTTGATTAATAATGGATTGAATAATAATGGGTCAATGCTTGATTTTTTTATTTTCTTTTTCTATTTTCGTTTTCTCCTTCTCTCTTTGGCTGAGTAATAATGGGCCAGTTCTTAAATCTTTTTTTCTATGTGCAAACTTCTATGGTATTACTTGAGACTTAATTATGTAGTTACTTGTTTTATTTTGATATGAATGAATCTATATTAATCTAAATTATCTAATAATAATATTATTAAGAAAATATAAAATATAATAAAATATATAAACATATTTTGAACTTTGAAGTATTCATATTTTGATTTTACAAAATTGATGTATTTTTGTATTGACGTATTCGTATCGTATCGTATCGTATTTCGTATTCGTATTGATGCTTCCTAGATAGTATGTTTCTTCAAATGAAAAATCTAGTCACTATCTTCTGTACATACTCCAAAAATTTACATCATATCTATTAATTATATATTCCGTTACAGATTCCTTAATCCACAATCATTCTCTATCCTACATGGCACCTCCACATTTTTCTATTCTTTTTTATCTAAATTCTACATTTTATCTCTCATATATCTTGTAATCATTTTTAAAATCTAATCTTTGTGTTGACTAGATTTTATAATCGACTACATTAATTCAATTGATTATGAGGATTTTGGGCCAAAAAACTGAAAACTATCAATGCATATATTAAATCAATTTGAGGAATTATCGGAATTGTTCCTTATTATTTGCAAACCCTAAGCTTAAAACCACTCATCCTAACAAAAATCCATATAGCAGAAACATTTCCTATGCAGCAATGTGAAGCGCATCCTGGATCTGATCAAATACACCATAGTAGTCTCTGATTACTCCATTGCTCTACCTCAGTTTCCATTCAATATTCGTGAGATATTATGATATTCATTGGAGAATTTTTCGTCATCTCTTGCTATAGAAATTTGCAGACAAACGACTATCCACGCAGGTCATTGCCACGATTTCTTCGTCATCCCTCTCTAACATCTGCCAAATTAATTTATATGTACAAATCTATAGATTTGAGAGAGCTGAAATGTCGATCCTGATTCATGCAAAGAAAGTAACCGACAACGATCTCAGAAAAAAAAAATCAATGATTTAATTACAGGAAGCCAAAGGATCAGATGTAGTAATTTTTTTTTTGACGAGCAAGTATTATGTTGTCAACAACAATGAGATCCCATAATGTCCTCTAGGCAAGTAATAGTGTATTAGTAATTAAGTAACAACGCATTATACATGTTTCTCTGTTTTTCTGCTTTTGTTGGATGAGTTGTTCTCTGGTAAATATTTTCATTCTCTATGAAGATAAATATATAATTCTCATTTGGGTATGAAAACAACTAATGTTTTGCATTTGGTTGTTTCAGTTAATCGGAATGCTTTTAAGAAATTGACAGGCAATATGATGATCTTTTTGTTCTTGGCGTTTGGAGTTTGATAACTGCAGGAAAAATACTATAAAACTAAGACTACAGAGTACTTCCCTTCTTAAGCTTTTTATCAATATGTTATATTACTTACATTAGTGAGGTGTATATAATTACCAACATTAACTACATATATATAAAAGTTTATATTTGCTTTAAATGATACATCAATATTATCTATTAATTATATATTTTGATACGCATTCAAAGCACCACATTCATCCACAATCCTATGTTGCATCACAAAAATCTTGGATTTCTAATTATCTAAATTCTCCATTTTATGTCTCCTTAATTCTAAATTTTATTTCCAATCATCAATATTTAATGCATACCTTAATTATAAATATGAATGCATTAAAATTCTAACTTACCATTTTCTATATGCACTTGTATTGTATGGAAGCATATTTATTCAAGTTTCCATAGTTTTGTGTACAATTATAATTATATTGTTAATTAGAATAGAAATAGATACAAAACGGTAGTTGCTAACAAGTATTTTTTTAAAGGGATGCCAAAATGAATTACCCAATCTATTTTAGTTACTTAACTATACATTGAGTGTAATTTAATTGCATGTATATGCGATTGTATAAAAAAATCATAGTCTTATTTTTCGTATCGTTATATATATAGCTATCAATATATATACATATTAATATATTTTGAGATATAAATAGTGATATAATTGCATGTGAAATATTTTTTTAGGAGATCCCAAATAATAATATTCAAATGCACTAAGTAGAATTTCAAAACAAAGTTCGAAGTTAATAATATTTTAGTGCAATCATATTTTTTTAATTATGTCACAACAATAAAAAAAATCGATTGATTAGATTGAACTCTCCACAATATGGTCAATATATATACATATTAATATATTTTGAGATATAAATAGTGATATAATTGCATGTGAAATATTTTACAAAGATATAATCAATAGTAGAGCCAGAAAATTTTGTTAGGAGATCCCAATTAATAATGTTCAAATGCAATAAGTAGAATTTCAAAACAAAGTTCAAAGTTAATAATATTTTAGTGCGCTTATAATTTTTAATTATGCCAAAACAAAAAAAACAAATCGATTGATTAAGTTGAAGTCTCCACAATATTGTCAAACATTGTATTAAATAGACTAACTTGATACATTCTTATCACTCTTTTAATTAAAGATGACATATATGTCATTTCTTTCAATCTTTAACTACACGATCTAGATTGGAGTATCTAATTATTGTAACAACTTATGTTTATAAATTTAAATGGGTTTAGATAATGACAAGTATCACTATACGAGCTTTAAGATGAGAACCGACTGGTAAATCACTTATTAATCGGTTTTGTGATGGGCAAGTCTATATACATTCTAGACGTGTCTAGGAGCCTAAATATATGTCATCTTTAATTCATGTTATTCTATAGGTATATTATACGTGGTTGATAGATGGATGAATAATACTCCATTCATTCCGTCGAACTTGATTTATTTCTTTTCTACACAATTATTTAGATTAAGGGTATAAAGCCTTACTTTTGATGAGATAATTATTTCTTAAAAAAAATGAGCCAAGTTGAATGAGACAAAAAAAATGGGCCAAGTTCGGCAAGATGAAGTGAGTACTCATTATTATAACTTATATTTACAACTTTAAATGGGTTTGAGTAATTATGAGTATAACTATACGAGTTTGAGACAAAACGAGCAGTATAGTAACTTTTTAATCGAACTTGGGATGTATGCATGTATATACATTATAGATTCGATTGGATGAAAAATATTTAATAATAAATATACGAACTCTTTAATTCGGATAATTAATGGCTATTACTATACGAGACTGGTACGAGAACGGGTTGTAAAATTACTCTTTAATCGAGTATGTGACATATACATTCTATCTTGATTTCATGTATTTCACTCTCTTTGTCCCCAAAATATGTTCTTGGAAGTCTTTTGTGCAAATTTTAATAAAAATTATTGAGTGTTTTGTGAGTGGAGTAAAGTAAGGGTCTCACATTAATGTAGTGTTAAAATTAATTAGTGGTAGACCATAGATGGTAAATTATTTAAATAAGTATTGTTGTTGAGGATAATAAATAGGGATAATGGTGGATCATGGATGGTAAAAAAATATAAATAAATTATGTTGTTGAAGATAATAAGTAAATAGTATTTTGTAGACTGATTTCTATAAATGGAAAAAGAACAAATTTGGGAGACGTATCAAAAATGAAAACACATGAACAAATTGAGGACAGAAGGAGTATAATTTATAATTATCTTACTTTGAATTTAATTTCTATTTTTTATAGTCATTATTTATCGGATTTGAGACGATATACACATTATAGAAGAGTCCAGTTGGTTGATTTATATATATATATATATATATATATATATATATATATATCTATGTGCATGACCTCTTGATATATTTTGTGGACTGGTTTCCATAAATGGGAAAAGAACAAATTTGGAAGACATACAAAAAATAAAAGAATACGAAAAAAAATTGAGGATGAAATGAGTATGATTTATAAGTATCTAACTTTGAATTTAATTTCTATTTTTTATAGTCATTTTTTATCGGATTTGGGATTATATATACATCATAGATTAGTCCAGTTGGTTGATATATATATAAGGATTGGTTATAGATGGAACTATCTCTTAATAAGAACCAATGACTATCGTTATATTGAATAAGATTGGACGATTTATGATTATTTAATGAAAAAAGTCAAATCCCTAAATTTTCGCTATTTGAATATTTCATATTCAATTATTCGTTGTTCGTGTAATTCATGTTGTTATGCATGTAATCGTAGTTTCTGTACATGCTATCACATTCTAATTAATTGTTATGTTCATGAAATTTACGCTATCGTGTATGTAATCGTAGTGATTGTGCATATGAGAAAAATTACGTAAATGAATATATAAAATCCCTTAATTATAGGGTTAAACGGTTATTGTTAAAATCTGAGGATAATAAAAGATTTATAATTAATCATGACTGTTAGATTATAAAAAATGGATCGACCACATTAGTTCTTAGTTCTTAGTTCTCAAAAATTTAGAGTTCTTATTTGATCCACTCCCTATATATATTGCATGACCTCTTAAATCCGAGTAATTAGCAGGTACTACTTTATAAGACTAATAAATGTACGAGTAGTACCAATTATTGTAACAACTTATATTTATAATTTCAAGTGGGTTCGAATAATTATGAGTACTATTATACGAGTTTGAAACGAGAATTTTTAGTAAAGTCACTTTTTAATCGAATTTGAGATGGATATATGTATATATTTTAGACGGATCCAGATGGTTGAAAATATTTTTATATCTAAATATATAATATATTTAATTCAGATAATGACCATGTAGCATAATATGAGATTGGTACGAGAACGAGTGGTAAAATAATTTTTAAATCATGTTTAAAAAATATTCTTATATATATATATTTAAATGAATTTCATCAATTGTATATATACTTTGAGTTTAATTTCTAATCTTGTTTATAGTCACTTTTTAATAGGATTTGAGACAGTTACATGTACATATATTCTGGATGAGTCAAGATGGCTGAAAATATTTTTATATATAAATTTTGACCTTATTAATTCGAGTATCTATAGGGTATTACTATATTGAACTAATGTCTAATGTGAATAGTAAAATTAATTTGCAATCAACTTTTAAACACGCAAATATTCTAAACAATTTCATAGTTTGAATAATTTCAAATTTATACATTGAGTTTTATTTCTAATATTTTTATATTTTAGAGAAATATTTAATTTAAATTAAACTTAACATTTTATATTTAGAACAATATTTTTATTATTATCATTCTAAAATTAGTGTAGTTTAATTTCTATTAGTTTCTTGCAGATAAAGGAAGTGGGAAAAAATCTACTAAACACCATCTTTGATTTTTTTTTCTATTATGATTTTATTTGCTCCTCGACACTTCTTTCATTGAATTGTCAAAATACAATATTTATAAATTATAATATAAAACTATTTCCCGTCGAAATTCGACGGGTTATACACTAGTTACAATAGAAGAGGTACATATTGCATCACGAAAAGAAAATCATAAGATATTATGGATACTTGACCGAGAGGGTGTTTGGTGAGCTTATAAGCTCTTTAAAGCAATTTATAAGTCGCTTAGAGCTTATAAGTTGTTGCAAAGTGTTTGGCAAATAAGTTCATAAACAATTTTAATGTTGTGAAAATAAGCTCAACAAATTATAGCTCCACTAAAAATAAGTTGCTCAAACCCAACTTATTTTTTCATAAGCTTATAAGCAACCATGAATTTACCAAAATAACTTTATTATAGTTCGTTATTTCCTACATATACACTATCAACTTAATTTCTCGTCAATTTATGTCTTTAACTCACGATTCTTTCTCTAACTTATAAGATCAATTATCCAAACACTTTATTAACTTATAAGTTCTTGAAACATTACCTCTTATAAGCTCTTGAAACATCTTATAAGCTCTTGGAGCTTATAAGCTCTTTAAAATAAGCTTAGCCAAACACCCCCTTAAGTAACATCGTGTACGAGACAAGCTTGACTCTTGAACCAGAGGGTAGAGATGGTAGATGTTCATCTATCCCTCCAACTACCTATGCCATTCCAAGTACTACACGTCAAAAGAGCATGGAAAGGGGAATAATGTTCTACAAGTATACAAGTCACTAAAAGTATGTATAGGCATACCACTATTACACGTGCAGAAGGAATCTCTGACAGGAAACTCAGTAGATGTAATTTTAGGCAGAAACATTTAAAATCAGGAGTCCTGTAAATAACTATATCGAAATTACATGTTGCATGATTTTTGTTCTCTTACAGCAGCATAAAAAAATGTAAACTTACATATTGCTACTTAAAATGATATGGATGATTGAATCTGTAACACGATTTTGGAGGATCTAGATACAAAATGAGGCAGCTTCTTGACATATTCTTTCATTCTCAAAAGATAAGCAGAAGATAAAACCGGTAACAAGTGTTCAGCGATATGCATAATACTCCGGTAACCAATCAACTCAAAAAGTTCTAGAACTGAAAAGAGATGTTAAGAAAAGACTCGCAGTGTTTAAGGTACTTGGTACACAGAAAATGGCCTGTATCTCAGCATGATTCACAATATACTTAACAGCATCAGGACCTGCAGATGCATCAGAAGATTTCACAATCAATGGACTTGACTAGACTAGAGAAGGCTCAACTGACTTACACCTACACACCAAGAGTGTCATATAAAGGAACTGATATGTACGAAAATGCTGAACAGGCGTGATCCACAATCTCCATTCTGGCCTATTGATAAAATAAAGCCCAACACAAGCTCCCTGCTCCAGGAAAAGCACGTTAGTGTCTTAAAGATAACAAGATTCAGGTGTAAGAGAAATTAATATTCAGGTTAACTTTTCCATAGAAGAAAAACTGGGTGGAAGTTGCAAAATTAAAGACACATAAAAAGAAGGGTCCTTAGGATTTTGATGTTACCTTTAGAAACTCTAGTCTAGCCACTAAAGATCTCCGTTTCTCTTACTTTGAAGTATTTTGATATTGGAATTGTCCGATTAGATGAATAGAGATACTAACTAGTACCTCGCGAGAGAAATGATAGAACAGGAAAAGAAAGTGACAAAGTTGGCTTACTGGTTGTAATCCATGATGGCGAAGTCCTGAACCTATTGCTGATCGAGCAGTACCTGCCTCTCCATATGTCATCCCTTTATAACTGCACATCGTGAAAAAGGATATACATCAATTTTTTTTTGATAAAACAAAGTAATTGCCCATTTCATTTCCTTATGACCTGAGAAAGCGAGAGTTTCCAAATAAACTTACTCTCCAACAGTCCCATCTCTCCGTATACGTGTTCCCAAATATTTGTAGTCTTGGAAACTTTCAACTGCTTGTCCGAATTCACCAACAAATTAAATGAAAAGGTAAAATTGATAGGATTAGTATCAAACTTTGGATAAGCTGGAGACATGAAACTGAGCAGTGAGCACATGTGTATTTAGTCATTGAAAACGTAAATGAATATATAGGGGCAGACATCTGTAGCAAAGTAGTGCATGGGAGACGGGCAAACATTCTCACACAAAAATATCATGCAATGTGCCAACCTCTGGATGATTTGCGAATCTATCAACAAGTTAAATGGAGAACGGGCAGATCTGTAGGTAAGAATCAATGTATATATGTCAGGTACAGATTGGCAGGGAGAGGATATGAACCATGCACAAGGAAAGAGTAAACCTTCCACCTCTACACACTCCATTTACCAGTTTGCAGTCTCTCAGGAAGAACTACACTATACTTCTGGTCTGTACAACATTAAAATCTGTCATTGTCTTGAACTAAACCGAAAAAAGAAGAGCGCAAACAGTAATAAACTCCTTAGCAGGTAAAAGGTAGCTAGCAGTACAATGTATAAACTTTCAAGCAAAAACCCATCAATTTTCAACTCCAAGGGAATACCTCTGTCAATCAGGTAACCCTATTTTCCTCATGCCAGAAAAAGCATGGACGAAAGCCTGCCTGCAATTCACATACTTCATGTTTTGATGTAGTAAAATCATTGCCAGGCCAAAAATGCATAATTCTTCTTTGACAAGGTTTCAAGTTGTTACCATGTGGGTAAATGTTACCAAATTTTGGCTAATGAATGCTTACAAAATATTTTCTTAAATGACTTGCAAAGAAAGAGAGATGAATGGAGACAGCTATGCAGTCAACTTCCCTCATTTTTTTTTTTTTTTTGTGATATCATGGGGAATCCGCAGCCGCTACCTTAGGTGCGCACTGGGTAAACCCCACGTTCCTGTACAATAGTCTGCAAACCACACAGGACAGGTAAACCACACTTGGAAAACCAGGTGTGACAGGCTCAAACCCATAGAGATGTTTGATAGGGTTCGAACCTGTGATCTCTCGGCCACAGGAACCCACCTTAACCATTGGGCAGTCCCTATGGGACAACTTCCCTCCTTATTATGTATGAACCTTTTTGTTTAGGAAATAAAAGAAATGAAAACTTCTCATTTAGTACATTGGGAGGTGTAACCTTTCACATAATTTAATAAGTGTAAACGTCACCAGGATTTGTTGCCAATCTATATCTGGAAATTTTAAATTGGTATATGATAAATCTAGTTACGTGAGTATGCGAGATTTGTATAAAGCAATAAAGAACACCAAGGCTTTTACGTGGTTCGATCGTTAATGAGATCTACGTCCACGGATGAGTGATTCCTCAATACTTTCACTATGATTTGAGTACAGTGAGTGTAGTTACAAGATCTTAGCATTCAATAAGTTTCCAACCCTTCTACTGTCAATTTTCCTTCTATTTATACATATTCGAGCCTACGCCAAAGGCGTGCCCAATCTCTCCATCGCCGGACTCTTCTCGGCGTGCCTCCATCGTCGGGCTCTTCTCGGCGTGTCCTCCATTGGCCGGGCAGGACGCTGCTTCCGTGCGCCACGGGAGGTGGCGCCGACTTTGGTTCCGGGGCTGTGGTTTCAATGATTAGGGCTCGCTTGGCTTAACCGCGTGGCCCGCTACCAACGTTAGGCCCACTGCTTGGGCTGTTAGTGGGCCTCGATCGGTTGGGACACATCCCATCATAGCCCCCGAATAGTCGAGTAATGCGATGCCGAGGTGGAGTGAAGAAAGCGCCGAGGCGAGGTGTTCTCCTACCGAAGTTGTCGTCAAGGTGTGTCTTTTTCGACGTGAGGGTTTATTTGGCGATCCGGTTCTCGAATCGAGTTGTGGTCTGCCGCTCGGTATGCACCGCTTGTCAAGACCGGCGAGTTGTCTGTCACCGGACAAAGATATGCTACGATGGAAGTCAAGTCCGACTCGATGACGACTCCTGCGAGGTTACGCCGAGGTCCGATCCGGAGCGGCACCGCTCTTCTGGAGGATGCCGAGGTCCGAGCTGAGAGGTGGATCTAGATGGAGAAGTCATGCTGGATGGTGTCGAGGTTCGTCCTGAGTGACCGCCCTTCTAGGGATGCCGAGGTGCGGCTCGGGCGGCACCGAACTGGGGCCGGTTCGCGAGTTCCGACCGATGGAGACATTCTCGTATGGGCGAAGTCCGCTGATAGGACGTCGAGGTCCGATCTGGGTCCCCTCGTTATTTGGGAGAAAGCCGAGGTACGACCTGAGGTGCCGCCATCTGGAGGACGCCGGGGTCCGTGTGATGATTGCGAGGTCGATCAGCGGTTCATCTTACGCTAGCGCACGCCATACGCCGCCAGCGGTAGTTGGGCACTCGAACCGCGTGCGTGCGTGGACTCCACATCCAATCACGGGTAGCACGTGTCGAGTTGAAACGGCGCTTTAGGCGCCTGTCCTATAAATAGGCCCAAACGAGGCAACTGCTCACTTTCCCTTCGACGCTTTGTTTGGGAGATAAAAATTTCGAGAAATTTTCCGACTTCTTCCCGATCTCACCGAGGAGCCGTATATTCCCGTGAAAAGTAAGTATGTTTTCATCTTCTTCTCCGCCTTCTCGCTCTGAAAGTTCTGCTTTCTCTCGTTCGGCCGTCTGCTTCCGATGTAAAGGACTACATGTGCTATAATCGACTGGGTAAGTCCATAGACTTAGTCCTAGGGTTCCGCCAGTATCATCGGTATGGGACGGACTTAGGGTGGGCGTGGCGAGGTCGAGCTTGACATCAAGGAGCTTTTGAAGTGGTAAAGGAATACCGATCCCTGGGAGGCATGGTGGTGCTCGCCGCACCTGGATGATAGGGCGGCGGCCCTCCGGGGGATTTATTACCGTATATGTAGATAGTTTGAGGCGGGTCTTAGGTATCCTCCGCCCCAATTTTTCTTAGCTTTCAGGAGTATTTCCAGATCCCCATTTGTCAATTGACCTCGAATTCCATTAGGTCGGTGGTGGGGCTAGGGCTCTCCTGCTATGGCATTGCCGAGGAGTTCTCCTTCGAGGTATTGATGCGCTTTTTTAGTGTCAAGACCATAGGAGGAGTGTACTATCTGTCTCTGCGGCTCAAATTTAAGGTAGCAGTCCCCTCTAAAGTGTCCCATTGGTAGAATAGGTATTTCTTTCTCATGGGCGAGGGGCATCCGAGGTATGAGTGGGGCCTCGACGATGACGGACCTGAAAATCAAGCCCTCGGGCCACATGGAGGAGGGTCCGAAAACCTTGGTGAGATTTTATCCATAAGTTACACGGAGGATGACCCAAGAAGGCCGGGCCGAGTGTTTATGGGTCGAAGCGTCGGATCGGGTCCGGACGGGCGAGGGCATCCCATCTTCTTAGTCCTTATACGCCCCGATTTTGATGTACTAACACGACTTTCTTCTCGTTATGCGCTGAAGCCGACGGGCAAGAGGCGGGCTCGCGATCGCCGAGCAAGGAGCCTCGCAAGAAGAAGATGAAGCTGGCTGGACCTACCAAGGGTCCAAGAAGGTCGACAATACGGGCCAACCGATGACTGGGCCTCAAAGGGGTCCACCAACATCGGGGTCATGGCCTCAGCCGGGGTCTAGCCCGGCATCGGAGTCACGGCCTCAGGGCCACCTCGAGTTCGGGTACCGCCTCAAGCTTGGCCGCACCCTCCCCGAGGTACAAAAGTTCTTCCACATTTGATTTGTGCGCCTGTGATCTCAGATAACTAGTGCCGCTTTTTAGGGGGGAGCTCGGTGATGGGGCCCCGCAGCAGTTGCCGGGAGCTGCAGTCATCGCGGGCTGGTCGGCCGAGAGCTCACCCGATGAGGCGCTGGAGCGGGAGCTTGCCGCGCGCGGCGGATGCTGAGACCGCCGTGGCCGCTCCGAAGGCGGAAGCTGAGGCCGCAAGGGCTGCTGAGGCCGGGAGGGCTGCTGCTGAGGCCGCCCTGAAGAAGAGGGCTTGGGCACTGGAGGCCGCCCGAGGGGAGGTCAAGAGGTTCGCGAGGAGTTGGTCGGGCAGCAAGGAGCTCATGGACGAGAGGGTGCTAGTCGGCCGATCGTGACCCTTGCCGAGGGCCTTGCCGCCAGCTCATCGAGTCGGAGCTTCGCCTTTATTGCCGATCTTGCCGCCGTGCAAGCCGGGTGGTGTCGATCACACTGGGAAGCTGGCGGCCGCCATGCCTCGACTGAGATAAGGTCAAGCATGGCCGGATCGAGGCGACCTCCCGAGAGCCGAACAGGGCTTACGCCCGGTGATCTCCGGGTTGGCTCCTTCCCGGTCGCCGGAGGCCTTGGCATCCATCCGATCCTCCCGACGGCCGAGGTCGCCGCCAAAGGTCTGGAGGACGAAGATCCCGAGCTCCGTGAGCTACTTGCCGAGTGCGGGCCAAGCCGGTGAGGAGGAGGAGGAGGAGGCGGTCTTGGAGCTCCTTACCGGAGGGGCCAACCGCAGGAGCATCGCAGGGGCAGCAGGAGGTCGGCGGTCCGGAACAAGCCCGAGGTCGGACCCGTGTAATAGTCGAATCGCGGGTCGATAGGATCCCGAGCCTCATAATAATTTCCCACTTTTGAGTAATAAACACAACATTTTGAAATGTGTATTGTCTTGTTTATTTTTAGTACTTCACTCAATACATCGGACTTGATCACGACCTGTCGACAAAGCCGAAAGAAGTCCGAGGTGCTCGGGCCGAGAAGGACGAAGAGGTGACGACCGGAGGAGTCGGTCGCCGAATCGACCTGTGTTTTCACAGATGGATGTCGGCGCATCGCCACCGAATCGAAAGGGAAATCGCATGAGGCCGATCGCAAGTGGTTCGCCTCGCTGAAAACGAGGCTCTTAAGCTAAGGATCGCCGCCTGAGCCCGGGGCAGGATTTTCGCCGACGTGATTCGAGGCGCCGATACAATGCGAAGAAGCAGCTCGAGCCGACGACGAGAAGGCGGCTCTGATCTCGGAGGAGCATACCGAATACGAGAGGTGATCCGCCAATCTGGTGGGTCACCATATCGGGCCGATGACCGAGTGCAGCTTGCTCGCCGAGGGCATGGTGCCGAGGGACGAGGAGGGCCTAACAAAGAAGAGCTTTAAAGACCGCCTCGACTCCATCGTGGAGTATGCCCGGCACGAACTCAGTGCAAACGACGCTTGCCCCGCCTCCGCAACGAGCTCAGAGGCGGCCCGAGCGTTAGAGCGCCTGAGGTGGGAGGCGGCTATGCCGATCATGCCGGCGTTCGATTGTTTAGCCCGCCCACTTTCAAAAGAGCGAGGACCTCGCCCGTGCTCCGTGTCCGGCGACGGAGGGCGGTCGGGGCGTGGTTGCACTTCGTGTCGGGCAACAAGCCTTGGGAGTGGGAGTTTATCCTTTCGGTCGGGTGGCCCCGAGGCCGCTACTGAAAGCTTCGGAGTAGGCCACGGGACGCCGCCTCATCGACCGGGTCGAAGGCACCGAGTTCATTCCTGTGTACATCGCCGAGCCGGTGATTTTGTTCAGATCGTGCGCCTTGAGCAGACTGGCGAGGTGGAGCTCGGGGCCGAATGAGTTTGTATATAGCTTAGACTTAGTATGTAGTCGTAAATGTATTTAGACTCGTTTGAAGTGTATGTTTTCCCCTGAGAGGTACAAACATAGCTTAGGACTTCGCTTTGGTCGTAAATGTATTTAGACCGTATACGTATGTATATCTTCCCAAATAAAGGGTATGAATGAGCTCGAAGCCCTATTGACTTGTATATGACTTAGAACTCGGTTTGTAGTCGCTAATGCATTTAGACAGTACCGGAGTGCATATCTTCCCAAATAAAGGGGTATAAGTCATGATCGGTCTCGATGTCGCGTGTATGTAGACGCCCAACTTAATGGGTAATCAGATGCTTTGCATGTAGACGCTCAAATTAATGAGTAGTCTGTATGCTGCACTCTACTTAGTGGGATTTTCATCTTCGTAAGGCGCCCCTCAGGAAGGTTTAAATGTGGTATATCCAAACAGATGTTCACATATGTATGAGACGTAAGTGAAATATTCATTAGAAAACAAATGTTTTATCAATATGTAATCAACATCGTATTTTGGCAAAACAATGTAGGGACTAACATGATGCCGATCTTAAATCGAAGCTATGTAAAGTACCTCCTTAAATGAGTGTTGTGCTGTGTTCGGGGATAAGTGCACCGGATAGACGAGCTAGCTTGTAAGCCCTTTGCCGAGGTCCCTCGTGAACGCGGTATGGGCCTTCCCATGTCGGATCCAGCTTTGTTAAGACGCCACCCATCGGCTTCATTATTTCAGAGGGGCGGTCGCCTACTGGAGCGCAGAGGCTTTGACCCTTTTGTTGTAGCACCGCGCGACCGGTCCTCACTTGGCTTCGCTTATGAAGGCGAGCTCGTCTTCTCCCCGAGAGCGTCAAGGTTGGCACGCAGTCTTCCTCGCTCCCGCCCGGTCGGCGTGAAGAGTCGCTGGCTTGGTGCGCCGATCTCACCGGTATGACGGCCTCGCATCCGTAGAGAATGATCGAAAGGGGTTTCTCCGCGAGGTCCGAGGTGTTGTCTGTGACCGTGAGGACTTGAGGGAGATTTTCAGCCCAATCACCCTTAGCTCGGTCTCAGCCTTTTCTTCAATCCTTATACGATCGCAGTGGTTTGTCACCTCGGTCCGACCATTCGCCGCTGGTGTGATCGAGGTGAAGCGTTGCTCGATCCGGAGCTCTTCACACCACTCCTTGAAATTTTTATCGACGAACCGGGTGCCGTTGTCCGAGACCGTATCGCGGTATGCCAAGCGGCAGGCGATATTTTTCCACACGGGTCTCGAATCCTCCCGCCAGAGGCTCGAAAGTGGCTCGGCCTCGACCCATTTTGTGAAGTAGTCTATGGCTACGACTACATCGGTCGACCGGTGCTCACGAACGGACCAACGATGTCGATCCCCACCGCATGAAAGGCCACGGACTCGCAGTCGCCGGATCGGTTTGGGGTAGCTGACCGTGGAGTGAAGCCGGCACTTCGGCACTTTTTGACGAGCTCGGCCGAGTCTTGAACGAGGTAGGCCAAGAATATCCTCGACCTCGGCCTTCTTTGAGAGAGCTCACGACCCGATGTGGCTTCCGCAAGATCCTCCTCAGGATCTCATTGAGCACGAGTCGGCTTCTTCCGCCCGAGGCATCTCGTGAGGGTCAAGGTAAGACTTCCAGAGTGCGCCATAGTGTATGAGGTACTTACGGGATTTCGCCATCATCTTTTCGGCTTCGAGCCGATCTTGAGGTAGCGCCGTCAGTCGTGATAGCCTTTATGGGAGACATCCACCCGCTCTATCTCGTGATGATGCCGATGTGAGACTCGCTATGCTTCGGAATGAACCTCCATCGGTGAACTTGTTGACGACGCAGCCTAACTTGTCGAGGATGTCACCGCTATTTTCCCCGCTGGGATTCGATGAATACCGAGTACCGAACGAGGTCGATCTCATTTGCCTTCTCGAGGTATCGCTTCATTCGATCCTCCTCGCCTCAGATCTACCTAGGACCCGGTTTACCACGACCGGAGTCTCAAAGATCCGGACATTGTCCACTTTCAATTCCTTTGCGAGGCGAAGTCCCGAGATCGCTCATACTCCACCTCGTTGTTGGTGGTCGGAAGGTAAACCGAGGGCGAGGTCACTTCTTGTTTGTCCGGGCCAAGGAGGAGGATGCCTGCTCCGCTGCCCGTTTTGTATGAAGCTCCGTCCACGTACATCTGCCAACAGTTATCGGGCGGTGCAGGGACGGATTCCTCCGCTGTGGGGGCGGGCGTTGGGCGACTCTGGCTGGTAGAGCCGACCTCGTGAATTTGGCTTCCACCGTAAAGTCGGTGAGCTTGCCCTTTTATGGCCGGGTCCGGGAGTACGAGATATCGTGCTCGCCGAGCCCAAAGTGCCCACTGGCTATGCGTCCGGATGACTCGCTTGGACAAGACTTGTCTCAAAGGTAGGTCGAGCTTAGTACCGGACGAATGAGCTTGGAAGTAGGGTCTGAGGCGCCGCCATGCTCACCAAGGCCGGTGCTACCTTTTCGAGGCTGGTGTACCTGCCTCGGTCCCTTGAGAGCCCGGCTAATAAAGTAGATGGGAGTTGTCGCCCTCCTCATCTCGCACCAATACCAAGACCGATGGCCTCGTCCGAGGCGGCTAAGTATAGAAATGAGTTCACCTTGCTCGGGCGGACGGGTCGGCAGGTCGGCGAGATACTCCTTCACCGTCGAAGGCGACTGGTGTTCTTCCCCGCCAGCGAAGTCCGAGCCTCCTCGTGATCTTGAAGAAGGAAGCCGCTTCTCGGCTCGAGATAGGAATCACCGAGGCGGCTAGGCACCCGTGAGTTTGTGGATCTCACGGATGGTCCTCGCACCGCATGTCGAGCACCGCCTTCACCTTGGTGGGATTGGCCTTGTGCCCTCTTGAGAAACCCAAAGATCCCGTGAACTTGCCGTCTTCACCATAAATGTACATTTACGGGGTTGAGTTTGAGGTTGGCCGACCGAGGAGGCCGGAGAATAGTTCCGAGGTCGCCGGCGCAGCTTCTCGTTTTTGACTCTCGACCACGATGTCGCCAACGAGACCTCAACGATCCGCCCAATGTGATCTTTGAATACGGCGTCACCATCCTTTGATAGGTTGCCCACCGTTCTTCAGACGAAGGGCATCTTCCGACACGCAAAGACACCAAGTCGGTGATGAATGTCTTGCCTTTGGGGCATCCTCCCGGTTCATCGTGACTTGGTGGTACCCTTTGTATAAATCTAGGAAGTTCGAGGTCTCATGGCCCACCGTGGCCTCCACTTTTGTCGATGTCGGGAGGGGTAGCGCCTTTTGGGCGGTGCTTGTTGAGGTCGGTGTAATCGACACACATGCGCCACCTCCCCGGCTTTCGGACCACGAATCGGATTAGCCATCCAGTCGGGTATTCGACCTCGAACAAGATCTTGGCCTTCGAGTTGAGTCACCGTCCCTTACGACCGGCCGCCGCCAAATATTCTTTCTCTCGCCGAACCGCTTGGTAGCGGGTCAATGTTGAGACGATGAGTTATGAGCTCGGGCGACACCGGTCATATCTAGCGGGACCACGCGAACACGCCCCTCGTATTCCTCGGTTGTATGACACGCCGGATGTCGGTTGGGCCTTGGGTGCCGACCGATGACGCTCGAGGATCGCCGTCGATAGTTGAAGCGCTCGGTCCGTCGTCCCGGGGTGTCGGCCTCCGAGGGTTCTGTAATTGCTATGCCTGGGGCGAGGCCGCATCTTGGGTTGAGACCCGTAGGCATTCTTTTGCTGCCGTTTGGTCGCCCTGGATGCTTAGCACTCCCACCGGGGTGGGTATCTTGACGGTAAGGTGGTAGACCGAACAGACGGCCTTAGTGGCGTACAGCCAATCTCTTCCGAGGATGATGTTATATGGAGAGGGAGCTTGGACCAGGAAAAACTTAATGGCCTTTGTGACCGACTTGGGAGCCCATCCTACGGTAACCGGAAGGGTGATGACACATTCGGTAAACTGCCTCGAGTGAAGCTCCAGAATCGGGAGGTGCGGGGTGTACCTGAATACCTCCGATCTCAAGTTTATCCAGGCAACTCTGGAAGATGATGCTGACGGAGGCACCGATGTCGATGTAGACCCGGTGGACGTTCTTGTTGCCGACCACGGCTTGTATCGTAATGGCGTCTTGGTGGGGCATGATTTTGGGCACCGGTCATCTTTGGAGAACACGATGTCTCGCCATCCCGAGTCGCTTGTTTTTCGCTCCTGGGGCCGACCCGAGCTTCATTTTTCGAAGGACGACCTCGTTGTCCCCATTGGCAGTCCGGTAATAACGTAGACTTGCTCCATAACATTGGGACCTTCGTCCTCGTCGTCTTCAGGTCGGGTCGTCGTCAAGGTCGGCCCGCAGTTGTTGCCACCGTTATTCTTCCTTAAGCTTCCTGCTTCCGCCCACCACCGAGGTATTTTGAGGCCCCACCTTTGACGAGCTCGCCGATCCGCGAGCCTGTGTTCCCGCAATCCTCGGTATCATGACCATACCCTTGGTGATAGTCACAATACTCTCCGTGGACCTCTTCGATCCTCCTTTCATAGGAGGGGGCTTTGGGAAGAGCTCGGCGTGGAGCTCGAATATCTCCGCCCTTGATTTGAGCAGGGGCGCGCTCTGCAGCCGAGGTTGGGCCGAGGTCCGAGCTCGATTCCGCCGCCCTCTCTTGATTCTCGTCAAGGCGCCGGCGATCGCCGCCGACTTGATCATCCGGCTTTTTCCTCTCGGACTTACACGCCGTCCCATCTCCTCTTCTTCCGATCCGACTCGCCTCCTTCGACGAAGTTGTCCACCAGTGTTCAAAAGCTTACTCGCCGCCTTTGGTTTCTCCTCGGTGATTTCTTTGTTCAGCCACCGGGTGGATCCCGCTTTTAAACGCGCTGATGATGTATAGATCATTACCGCTGTCAATTTTGAGCGACTCTTTGACGAACCTCGAGACTAAGTTCGACATCGCCTCGCCCCGCCTTGGTGGATTGTGAGCGTGTCGGAGGAAGGTCACTGGGTGGCATCTTCCGATAGAAGCGCCATTTGAACCGATCCATGAGGTATCGGGCGGTAGTATACTGCTCATGCGAGCGAGGTGAACCAAATGCCGGGCGTTGGAGATCAAGACTCGGGAAGATTTTGCACATGTGAAAATCTTCCATTCCTCGATTCGCCATGTTGGTAGTGTAGGCGAAAAGGAAGTGGGAGGGTCTCCTAGCCATCGTAGGCAGCAACCTTGGGTGCCCGTGATCGGCGCAAGGGCGATCTAGAATTTCCCCGAGAAAGAGGAGATGATTCTCTCGCATCGATCGAACCCCGAGATCGCTGCCATCTCTTTCGGAGGGTGGGGGACCGATAGCGGCGTCTATCGTCCCTCCAAGGGGAGTTCGACCGACTTTCTTCTCTCCTGCTTTGCTCGGCTCTCGGTCGGCATAACGAGGTGGGAGAGCGACTCCGCCGAATGGCGCGGGGCGATCGGTGGTGGCGGCTCGTCCGCTGATGAGCGGCTCCACGAATGGGGTGGTGGCTCGGCCGCGCGAGCGGCTCCGGATGTCGTGGTGCGGTGCACGCTCGCTATCACGCCGAGGCGGGCGCTGGCCGCTTTGAGGGAATGACCTCGGCGGCCGTGGTAGTCGGTTCGGGGCCCTTGAGGGCCCGCCTTTTGTCCTCCGCCGAGGAAGCTTTGGAATCGGCCAAGGTTGGCATTGAGGAACTCGGTCACGGCTCGGCCGAGGGCCCCGTGGGACGAATGAATCGCTTGTTCGTCCTCGTTGAGGTCGGCATCTCCCACGCTGTGGAGGCGGTCCCGAGGTGTATGGAGACGCTTCCATGTTGCCTCGTGAGTGTGAACGCCAGGCATCTCGCGATCTCCTTCCCGCGACGCCGAGTGACCACCGGTCGCCCTCGGCCGTTGTTGCCAGCCGTCGATGGCGGTTGCGTGTTCTCGCTATTGTTGTAGAGAAACGAAGCTTTCTTGTTGGACGCTTCCACGCATCGCCGCCAATGATAAATCTAGTTACGTGAGTATGCGAGATTTGTGTAAAGCAATAAAGAACACCAAGGCTTTTACGTGGTTCGATCGTTAATGAGATCTACGTTCACGGAGGAGTGATTCCTCAATACTTTCACGATGATTTGAGTACAATGAGTGTAGTTACAAGCTCTTAGCATTCAATAAGTTGCCAACCCTTCTATCGCAATTTTCCTTCTATTTATACATATTCGAGCTGCGCCAAAGGCGTGCCCAATCTCTCCATCGACCGGACTCTTCCTGGCGTGCCTCCATCGGCGGGGCTCTTCTCGGGCGTGTCCTCCATTGGCCGGGCAGGACGCCGCCTTCCGTGCGCCACGTGGAGGGTGGCGCCCGACTTTGGTTCCGGGGCTAAGGTTTTGGGGCCGATTAGGCTCGCTTGGGCTTAACCGCGGGGGCCGCTATCAACGTTAGGCCCACTGCTTGGGCTCGTTAGTGGGCCGATCGGTTGGGCCACATCCCATCAAGATATATCCTTGAAGATGTGAAGATTAACCCCATTGGGTCGGTTTTGTTTGTGGCGACTATTCACTAACTAACAAATTAGTAAGGTAAGGTAAGTAAGGTAAGGGTTGAAATGAGAATTTTGATTCTTATAATGAATTCAACCTTCCAAAATCCAATGCCTTTGGAAGCTTTTAATCTAGGAACCTATATCCTATAATAAAAGGTCAAGCAATTTTGTGAGCTCTATACATGTGTAGGAACAGTGATAATGCGTGGTAAGATCCCCACAAAGATCCGTCCTTCAATCTTTTCGCCTCGAGCATCATTGACAAGAACAAACAAAGGATTCTCTTATCACGTATCAAAAACAAGTGTGGTGGCGGAGTCATCACCTAAGCACACAAAGATGTTTCTACAAACTAATAAATGAAAACTTCTTATTAGAAGATTGGCAAATTGGAGGCATTCGATTCGTGATCTAACAAATGTGTTGATGAAGGTAGATAAAATCCTCAAAGAAAAAGGTTAGCATGAAGAATCTAAATAACATAGCAAATCTAGTGTTCACATCATTTGCTCCCAATTAGTTTCTTTTCTTTCATCATGAATCTCCAAATTAAACTTAATGCAGACATGTAGAAATCGATTTTAACCCTCTCCCGAGGATCTATCTTCGATGTTTAATTCACCATACATTGATTATATACCTAGCATGCACCTATATAATTAATTGCAACACGTAGGTATTTTCGTGTTTACCGTTAACTGTCGGGTAGAACGGATCAGGCTCGTGCTTTGATCTTCTGGACTGTATCCCGTTTGCCTAAACTCCAATGCCGAGTGAGGACAATCTATGGAGAGTGCTTTAGAAATTCGCCTTCTTCATTCTCTCACAATTTTCAAAAATTCTCACACTTTTGGGAAGTATAATTATCGAAAATATTGCTTGAGCATTAACCTTGATTTTCTCTCTCACCTTATATTTATAATGCAATCCTAAATCCTATCAAGATAGAATTTATGCATATCTAATAAATGTAATATTATCTCTTAAGATAGAGAGGATCAAGTTGAGTCACAAGGGACTCTAATAGAGAGGGCTAAATTCACTTAAGCAACAGTCTGGACGGGCCAGCCCGTGGATCAAATACAAGGAATAAAGATGGGCCTCAAATAAATTAATTATCATATGTTCAGCCCAGAACATAAATTAATTCATAAACATTTATTCATGCCACTAGAGAATAAATACTGACTTACCCCTTTATTACCGATGGTGAGTCGGGCTTGCACTTAGACTTTACTAATCTCCATATTTAAGATATCGTACGTCCATTAATTATTTACGCCGCTCGACCGCTTAAAATAATTAATATCTTTAATTCCTTAAGTAGTACCACTCAACCTTATTATTGTACTTGAGATAACTCAACCCGCAGGTTTAGTACAATAAACCTTTAAGCTCCTTAAGGGACGCCATCATCCTAAACGGATACGGTGACTCGACACGGTGTAACTAGCATGACATACAAGCACCGCCACCACCCAAGATGCAGAATCTGGGTTATCTCATGTACCCTCACCCATAGCAAGTTAAAATTATGGTCAAGAACTCATACTCACCTAATACCTTATCGAGGTTTAGATCAACGTAAGTCTCCGAGATCTAGGTTCTTCACGACGGTCCGATAGAAGAACTCATCTCATCGTGATCCATCAATACGTCGAGACGCATCAAGATAGATAAGCAACCAAGTCAAGTCACTTCTTATCTACACCAGCATATCCGACAACTCGTCCTCAAGTTGTCTCACCAGTGATACTATTTATATCTCATTAAGCTTGACCAATCATACGCACTTATGTGATCTTCTACACATCGTATGATCTAACTTATATATGAGATAAGGGACATAAATATATGCAATCAAGTAAACAATTCGGATAGGAGATTGTAATAGTGGTAATAGAAACATTGTATACAAGCTCAACCAAACCGCTTTTAGTATACAAATCCAACAATCTCCCACTCTATACTAAAGCAAAACTTTTAGTATACAATGTGTCTCTACTAGCTATTACAAACAACACCATCACTTTGCTTCTCCCACTTATACAAAAGTTTCCTTTCTAAGTGGTGCCATCTTCTTGCAATCCAAGTCCTCGAATATGCTCTTCAGACTTTTTGCGGCGTGCTCTTCGTGAATGGATCAGCTAGGTTATCCGCAGCACCAATCTTCTCAATCAGACATCCCCTCGCCTAACGATTTCTCGTATGACATGGTTCTTCTCTCTATGTGTTTCCTTGCCTTGTGGGTCCGTGGTTCCTTCGATTTGCGCTGCACCGAGTCATCACAAGAAACTATGATACTCTTGGGCAAACCAGTACCATACCTAGATCCACGTGAGGTAGTTCTTGAACCATCTGACCTCCTTAGCAGCCTCCCAAGTGTCTACATATTCGCTTCCATGGTAGAGTCCGCAATGCATCTCTACTTTGCACTCGCCAGATACTGGCTCCTCCCAAGGTAAACACATAGCACGAGGTGACTTCTTCTCATCACGGTCGACTTGGAACCGAGTCAATAACCCAAAGGCATTAGACTATCTCGCTTGGTAAACTAGCCTATAATCTCGAGTCCTTTTCGGTACTTGAGTATATGCTTTACCGCGACTCAATGAGCTTGTCCAGGTTAGATCGATATCTAGCTACTATGCCACCGCACAGCGTATATCGGGTCTCGTACATGAGACTTCCTACGACGGAAGCATAAAGAACTTGTCTCATTTCCTCTATCTCCTTTGCGGTCATAGGTGATGTTCCTTAGATAAAGGAACGCCATGTCCGAAAGGTAGCAATCCTTTCTTGGCGATCCGCATACTAAAGCGAGTAATCACAAGATCAATGTAAGACGCCGAGATAAGCTCAACATTTTCCTCTTGCGATCTCGGTAAACCTTGATCCTAAGAATGTACGCCGCATCTCCTATGTCTTTCATTTGAAACGATCGATAACCAACTCTTTACGCCTCGATAACAACTTCACATTGTTGCCAAGTAGAAGGATGTCATCTACGTAGTGCAAGAAATACCACATCACCGCTGACATCTAAACGATACACACAACTTTCGCTAGGCAACCGGGTAAATCCATAGGACTTTATCACCTCGTCAAAGCGTAAGTTCCGAGTGATCATGAAGCTTGCTTAAGTCCATAAATGGACTTCTTAAGCTTCCATACTAGATGCTCTTCACCCTTCACCACATAACCTTCTCGTTGTCGCATATAGATGTCTCTACCTTCTTCAAGGTAACCGCTTAGGAAAGCGGTTTTCACATCCATTTGCCAAACCTCAAGGTTTAAGTGGGTCATATGGCGGAAGAATTTCGATGGACTTGAGCATTGCTACAATGAAAAGGTCTCATCGAAATCGATGCCCTCAATTTGAGTGTACCTTTCGCACAAGCTCGGCTTTAAAAGCGAAACCTCTCCATCCGAATCTCTTCCTCTCTTGATACCCACTTGCTACCTACGGCTTCCTTACCATCCGGTAGAGGTGTCTTTTGTATACATCCATAGGCAGTCATATGGACTCAATTTCTAAATCCATAGCGGTGTGCCATGATCTTGCATCGTTGTCTTCAGATCGTCATTTGATGTCCATTGGTCGATTATTGCCGCTTTCTTTCGGGACTAAATCCAAAGATTCATCCACGAACATAAATCGCTCGGGTTGACGAACAACCCTCCCACTACGACGAGGCACTACTAGCACAATGGCAATGATGGGCGCGAGAACTTGTGGTTCTCATCTTGCACAACTTGTCGGATAGGAGCCACTTGTACGGCCGGTATCTCCAAAGGAACTCGACCCGTTCAATTTCTTGAAGTATCTCGTGTCGATCCTCCCACTGACACCGACATCTCGCACCTTCGCTTAATCGGTGGTGGAATACGATCATCTTCTAATTCTTGAAGAATGATTTCAACTTTGGATTTATGGTTTTCATATAATCCTCTTCTAAGAATCGGCATTAGTCTAATAATTTCGATCCTTAGACTATAGAAATAACCACCTTCGCTCATCTAGGATAGCCAATAAACAGCCTTGCGTCGGATCTAGCTTCCAACTTGTCGCCCTTCTTGTTCAAAGACATGTCGGATCGCCCATATCCTTATGTGGCTTAAACCAGTCTTGCCCAAACCACAACTCGAAAGGGTCTTATCGACCGACTTGGATGGTACTAGATTTAGCAAGTATGCATGCTTTCTAAGGCATACCCCGTAACGAAATAGGCAATGTTGCATAACTCATCATCGATCTAACCATTTCTAAAAGTCCTATTTCTTCGCCCGACACACCATTTTGTTGTGGTGTGCCTTGTAATGAATTGGAAGTAATCCCACACCGCACCAAGTAGTCCATAAACTCGTTATCGAGGTATTCGCCACCGCGATCGGACCGCAATGACTTGATACTTTTACCAAGCTTCGCTCCACTTCCGCCTTAAACTCTTTGAATTTCTCAAAGCATTCGACTTGCGCGAAGCGGTATATGTATCCGCACTCTTGAGTAATCGCCAATGAAAGTGACAAAATACTCCTACCTCCACTAGCTTGTGTTGACATAGGTCCACACAGTCGAATGGACTAGCTCCAACACTTCTTTGCTCTATAACCCTTCGCTTTGAAGGGTCCGGTCGACATCTTTCCTTCTATATATTCACAGATCGGGAACGGAGTAATGGCGTGAGATCACCCAACGCCCATTCTTAGCCGCCTTTGGATCATATTTAGATTGATGTGACCTAATCTAAGATGCCGAAGAAATGTGGTGTCATCTTGCAAGAAAACTTTCTTTTTAAGGTTTGAAGAAGATGCAACATAGTTATAGGTATTATGTTCGCGTAAATAGTATAAAGCTTAATTATATAAAATGCCACTTACGTATAACTTCGTCATTTCTTATGATAGAAACACCACTATCAAAAATAATCGAATACCCATGAATAAATAGTTTCGTAATCAAACAAGGTTCCACCAAACTCCGCACATATAAAACGCCTTTTAAAACTAAAACTGTTCTATCAAAACATAAAGTAACATCTCCGACCGCAACGGCCTCGAATTTCGCGTTGCCCATGGAGATCGTTATCTCGCCATCACACGCCTCCTTTGTCCGCAGGAACCCACGCAAGGTGTAACAAACATGATCGATCGCACTGTGTCTACTACCCAAGAATGGGTAGAACAAGTCGCTAAACATGTTTCCGCTACTAAAGCAAATGGCGACTGAGCCTCGAGCATAGGGCACTTGGCTTCCAATGCCTAGTCTTGCAAGACTAAGCACTCGTCCTCTCCTTCGCTTCTTCAAGCCTCCGTGGCGCATATGTTCTGCTCCCATTACTCCCACTAGTTCCTCGCCTCTACCACCTTTGGTGCCCTTTTCTTTTCCATTTTCAATGGAAAATTTGGGCCCTAGACGTGCTAGCAAGAGCATGTGCTCCTTTGCCCACGACTCTTCCCAGCTCTGAGATCATTAAGCAACCGACTAAGTGTATACTCGGTCTTGCTCATGATTGCTCACGCCGAAAATTCTCAAAAGACTTGGGCAAGGTATTGAGGATGATATCGACCTTGGCCGTCAATACCTCCTCCCAACCGATCAAGACTATCCATGAGACGAAAGTCATGGGAGACATGTTCGTGGACCGAACTTCCTTCTTCCATCTTACACGCCAAGATTTCTCTCATTGTGTGGAGCGGATCGTTGGATCCGATCGCCCAAACTTACTCTCGAGACTTGACCATATTTCGATCGCGTCTCACCATCGATCGATGTCGCAGCGGTGCAAGCCTTGGACATCGTAGTCATCATATAGCACTTGACCATATTGTTTGACTTATGCCAAAGTCTCGCTGACTCTCTCTTCATTAGTCGATGCTTGATGTGGCATCGGGTTTGGGAGTAGTGAGAACAAACAAGTGTTCTTCAATGATAAGAACATATTCTATGTTTCGCTTCCACTCGATAAAATTCGGACCGGATAGAGGATTTTGTGCGAGCATGTTGATAATCGGTGTAAGAGACATATCCGAAAAGTAATGTAAACACATAAGCATACGATTGCACATAATTAGTAATAATAATATTGTAACCTTTGGATAAAACAATATTAATTGAAACCTCCAATCGCCAAGGAATCCCACATGCAAGCCACGCGTGTGGGCGCCACACATGAACCCCCGACCGGCACTAAAATATACCTTTTAGTCGCTTAATTTCAATCCATGTCAACTTATCCTTATGACAAATGAAATTAATGATTGACCTTACTAGACCACATCACTATCGCAGAAGGGACTTCGGCAAGTTGTACTTGAGGTGATGTCTAAGCAATGACCACAATTTTAACGTGAAAATGAATTCTTAGAATTGGCATACTCACTAGACCTTACCGCTTCAATCCAAATTCCTTTGTTATCTCATTTTAAATCTATCTCTAGAGAACTTATGAAAATCGCATATGCAAGCCACGCGTGTGGACGTTTACACATGAAACTCCCACTTCTCAATAGATTAAAATGTTTTATTTAGAAATCTCATCTAACAAACTTATGACAAGCAGTCAAAGCAAGCCACGCGAGTGGAAGTTTACTCATCGTGCGTATCACTGTTTAGAGATCAAAAGTGGAGGTCTTGACATTTTAATTTAAAAATTAATATGTCGGGTTACTTGCTTAGTCTTTTGTTTCAAAAGGTTTGTCCATGCAGATCACGTAATCCTAGCATGCTTTTCTATAGAACTCAACATGTAAAACATGCTCGCAGAATTCAAAAATATGCTTGAAAAACGAATAAACCTAGCATGCTTACTATGCTCATCCAATCACGAAACATATAACATGTTTATCTACGTAATTAAACATACATAGCATGCTTCAGATAATTTAAACATCCACGACATGCTTTGAACGATAAAATAAAATAAAATCGCTCATCGCGCCTACTGTGGATCCTCGTATTTCGCCTAATTTATTACATAAATTTGCAAAGTACATATCTTCAAACTCAAAAGACGGGCCTCACGTGCACGGGCACGGACCGGATTCATCAAAACTGGATTTGAAAATGCGCCGGATCATTAGAACGGGCCGAACCGGGTCGAAAAACTAGAACCGGGTCGAAAAATCGGATCACGGGCCGAAATACGGTCGACCGAACCCGGTGGTCAACCCGAACAAACGGGCGGGTCGAGAATTAGGGTGGGCAGCCAGGGCACAGCCCATGCGCGCGCCCAGCATCGCCACCGCCCACCTGCCCACCTCGGCCGAGACGCGCCCGAGGCACCGAGAAAACCGCGACCTTGAGGTTTCCTCTCGCCCTTCCGAGGTGGCCGAGCGCCACCGAGAAATCCGACGCTTCTGCCGCCTGCGCGACCCACCGAGGCTGCCGAGGCGCCAGGCGCCGTCCGAGCGCCCGCCGAGGTTTCTGGCGTCTCTCGCGCCGAGGCCACCGAGCCGCCGAGGCTCGCACGAAATTGCGCGCCCCCACGCCGCCCGTGTTCGGCGTGCCACCTCGCGGGCTTCCTCGCGGTCGCGAATGCGCTCGCGAGGGACGCCGGGATCTCGCACGAAAACGCGCGCGTGCCCGCCCGCGACGCTGCGCCGAGCGTGCCGCCGCGAACGCGTGCGCCGCGACCCACTCCAGCACCGTCGAGCGTGCACGCTTAGCGCCGAAGCGGTGCGAGGCATCCGCGCGGCGCGCACTGTACCGCCTGCTCGCCGAGCCGTGCGCCGCCGTGTCGCCCGACGCCGGTGTGGTCCGCGCGCCCGCCCGCCCGCCGCCGAGAAATCGCGCATAGCGGTAGGGGCGTGCGTGCGAAGCGCCGAGCACGCCACGCGCGCCGTCGCCCATGCCCTCGCGCGTCGTCCGATTCGATGAACTCCCATCATCTCGTTTCTTCGCTTCGTCTTCGTTCTTCTTTTACGTATAAGATTTATAGGAAAAAATCTAATCTAACCACAGTTTTCTCGTGGTGAAAAACAAAATCCGACAAAATAAAACGAGCCACGATGAGCGGCAGATTCACAATTAATTAATTGCGCACGTTATAATCAAACGTGAATTAATCCAATGAGCCAAGATACACGATCCCGTGCTCGATACCAATTGTGGAAATCGATTTAACCTCTCACGAGGATCTATCTTGGATGTTTAATTCACCATATATCGATTATATGCCTAGCATGCACCTACATAATTAATTGCAACACGTGGGTGTTTTCTCGTGTTTACCCGCGAATGCTGTCGGGGTAGAACGGATCAAGACTCGTATTTTGATCTTCCGGTACGTATCCGTTTGCACAAACTCCAATGCCGAGTGAGGACAATCTATGGAGAGTGCTTTAGAAATTCGCTTCCTTCTCTCACAATTTTCGAAAATTTCACACTTTTGGGAAGTATACTTATCGAAAATATTGTGAGCATTAACCTTGATTTTCTCTCACCTTATATTTATAATGCAATCCTAAATCATATCAAGATAGAATTTATGCATATCTAATAAATGTAATCTTATCTCTTAAGATAGAGAGGATCAAGTTGAGTCACAGTAGAACTCTAA
Organism: Salvia rosmarinus; assembly: GCA_036937905.1. NCBI lineage: Eukaryota > Viridiplantae > Streptophyta > Magnoliopsida > Lamiales > Lamiaceae > Salvia > Salvia rosmarinus. The sequence goes on along the minus strand of CM072818.1, from coordinate 43,549,273 downwards.
TAGAGAGAGGGGCGAAATTAACTTAAGCAACATGCCTGGATGGGCCAGCCCAGGGATCAAATACAAGGAATAAAGATGAGCCTCAAATAAATTAATTATCTTATGTTCACCCGAACATAAATTAATTCATAAACATTTATTCATGCCACTAGAGAATAAATCTTGACTTACCCCTTTATTACCGATGGTGAGTCGGGCTTGCACTTGACTTTACTAATCCCGTATTTAAGATATCAGACGTCCATTAATTATTTATAGCGTTCGATCGCTTAAAATAATTAATATCTTTAATTCCTAAGTAGTACCACTCAACCTTATTATTGTACTTGAGATAACTCAACTGCAGGGGTTTAGTACAATAAACCTTTGAGCTCCTTAAGGGACGTCATCATCCTAAACGGATATGGTGACTCGACGCACTAACTAGCATGACATACAAGCACCGCCACCACTCAAGATGCTGAGAGAATCTTGGGTTATCTCATGTAACCCTCACCCATAGCAAGTCAAAATTATGGTCAAGAACTCATACTCACCTAATACCTTATCGAGGTTTAGATCAACGTAAGTCTCAGGATCTAGGTTCTTCACGACGATCAAATAGAAGAACTCATCTCACTTGTGATCCATCAATACGTCGACGCATCAAGATAGATAAGCAACCAAGTCAAGTCACTTTATCTACACCGCACCTCAACCGACAACTCATCCTCAAGTTGTCTCACCGTGATACTATTTATCTGGACACTCGTGATCTTCTACACACTGTATGATCTAACTTATATATGAGATAAGGGGACATAGATATATGCAATCAAGTAAACAATTCAGATAGGAGATTGTAATAGTGGTAACAGGAAACATTGTATACAAGCTCAACCAAACTGCTTTTAGTATACAAATCCAACAGCACATTCGCTTATTTTTGTGGGAAAATGACTCAATACAGTAATTGGCACAAATAAGGGTTAGGACTTAGGAGGGGCTTAAGCCCCCACCAAATCAATTGTCTTAATTCTTTTACACTTATAGGATCTTTAAATTATCCGAATTCTGTGTAAATTTCTATGCAAAAGCCCCCATCAATGAACCGAATCGCTTGAAAACTATATTCTGGAAGGAAATGTAGGAAACATAACCCCCTGGCATACATATACACAAAAAAAAGGAGAAAGATGTTAAGTTTATATAGTAACAGAGACCAGGTACTGTGTAAGTGGATTCCTCGTCTTCAACAAAGCAGAGGAAACCCGTAAAGATGGTCAAAAAGAAAATATATATAAAAGAAATAAAAATAAAATAAATAAATTGATTCTGAATGTCGAATTGCATAAAGCTAAATCCCCGAATCCGACCAATATTTTTCCAAGAAAAGGGAACTTTTGCTACAGTAGAATAATGGCCCATTAGGGGGAAAAGGCAAAACATGAAAGGGAAAAGCAGCACAACAAAATATTCACAAATCTCAAACGATACACAAAGAAAACAACGTTAAAAAAAGAAAAGCAAAATTATAAACATACATAATGCTGGAGCAGAACTATGTTTGTGTTGCGAAGGTTAGCAAAGCCAAGAGTGAAGAATCTGCGGCGTGAGCAATGCATGATGCATGGGAGTTAGTTATGTTAGTTCGTTGCCCGTGGATTTCTTGAACTATAATACATTAGCAAGTTTGTTACATTTACATTTAGAGTAGTCATTATTTCCTTTCCTATATAATATAGTATCCGTACATTTGCTTACGTGATAAATGAATAATAAGAAAACCATTATCTCCTTTCCATTTTCTTCTTGGATCCCTTGGTTTTCTACATGGTATCGAGCCATGCTAGATAAATCGATCCACACATAAATGGTGAAAACCCAAGAACAACATGGAATACATTGGTTGAAGAAGAAACTACATACGTGAAGAGGAAGAAGAAGAAGAAGAAAGAGGTATGAAGCTCGAGTTCTTCGCAGAATCAGAGGAACAAAGAAGAAGAAGATAATCAAATGGAGGACAATCAGATTGGAGAAATATTACAACTACACAGCGGAGATCATCCGGGTATGCAACTGGTTGCAACTGGTTTCCTTTCAATTAAAACGGAAACAACTTCTTAAATTGGAGTAGATCGATTAGACGTGCTTTAGGAGCTAAGAGTAAATCGAAAATTTTGGATGGAAGCCTCCCAAAACCTTTACCGAGCTCACCTTATTATAAAGCTTGGATTAAGGCGGACTATATGATCTCCTCATGCATCATTAATTCTATATCTAAGGAATTAATAGATTCATTTGTGCATATTGATAAAACTAAGGATTTGTGGGATGCTTTGAATCATAGATTTGGAAAGAGCAATGGTCCCAAAATAGCTCGATTGCAGAGAGAGATTAGCGCATATAGTCAAGGGAATCAAAGCGTGCTTGTCTACTTTAATAAATTGGTTACAATGTGGAGTGAGCTTGAAATGGTGTTACCACCTCTAATGTGCAAATGTGATGCAAGGTATGTCATGCTGCAGAGAGAGAAAGTTAGAAATTGATGCAGGTTCTTAATGGATTGAACGATGGATATGACAACACTAGGAATCAAATTCTATTCCTAGATGCTCTTCCAAGTGTAGACAAAGCATACTCTATGATTCTGCAGATTGAAGAACATAAATTATCTATGGACAGCTCCATTAACTTTAACAATTCTGTGGCTATGAATGCATCAAGGATTCAAAAATGGAAAAGCATATTCTTTCAAGGGTAGACGAAGCAAAGATGAAAGAATGAGTCTATACTGCAATCATTGCAATAAAATGGGACACGAAGAGAAAGAATGCTTCAGGCTACATGGCTTTCTAGATTGGTTCAAAAAACTGAAAGATGCGAAAGCAAAAATGAGAGTAAATTTTGCAGAAGGCAGCTTCATAAACAACAAAGAAGAAGAAGTAGAGAAATCTAATGACAAGGCTGGGTCCAGTGTGGTCATTGGCAAAATAATAAAGGAAGAGCTTGCAAAATACATGAGAAAACTGACAAGTGAAAATCAAGTTGAGTCAGTAAAACACAACTATAATGCGAATATGGTGCAAATTAATGTGGATCATTATGCAGAATTTGATGGACATTACGCATTTGGGATTCTAGATGGAGTTGAAAAGGAAAGCTGGATAATAAATTCAGGAGCAAGTACTCATATTTGCTGTAATGATGATCTGATGAAAGCAAAGAAAAGGCTTGAAACGCCACAGAAGATACACTTTCCAGATGGAAGTACTAAAGAAGTATTGTTTACGGGAAATGTTGAGATCAGTGAAAATATCGTATTGAAAAACATGTTACTCGCACCTGCATTCACACACAACTTGATATATGTTGCTCAGCTTGTGAAGGAAAATTCAGCAAAGTGCGTTTTTCTGGGAACGCATTGTATCATTCATAGGATTGACACGAATTATGTTATGGGAACAGGAGAAGGTATGGGTATCAAAGGTGAAGGATTGGCATAGGATGCTTGGACATCCATCTCTGCAAACTATGGAGCACATGGACAAGTTTAAGGGGATGATTTCAGCTGATGATATTGGAGCATTAAAAGAATGTGAGGTATGTGCTCGTTCTAAGCAAGCTAGTTTACATTTTCCAGTTCTACATAGAAGAACCACATCGTTATTTGAAATTGTGCATATTGATGTTTGAGGACCCTACAATGTGGACTGCATTGATAATGTGAGATATATGGTGACTTTGGTGGAGGATTATAGTAGAGTAACATGGACATACTTGATCAATGCGAAGATCAAGTGCATTCTCGTGGTAAAAGCAGTTCATTAACATGGTGAAGACTCACTTTGAAAGATCTATTAAATTCATTCGAGCGGATAATGGATCTGAATTTGTGAATAAAAATATGGGTGATTTGGTCTTGATGAGTCATGGAATTTTACACCAACGAACATGTGTTTACTCACCTCAAAGCAAATAGAATTGTAGAACGTGAACATAGAAGCTTGCTTCAAATTGCATGTGCTTTGATGTTTGAGAGCAATCTTCCTCAAAATTTTTGATCGTATGCTCTTCTTATGGCAACATGGTTGCTAAACCGTATGCATAGTCAAGTGTTAGAGTGGAAATGTCCATTTGCTTTGCTATATGGGAGTGAACCTAGTCTGGATAACATCTACCCGTTTGGATGTTTAGCATACGCGGTTGACACATCTCCAAGTAGATCAAAGTTTGATAGTAGATGCTTAAAGTATATTTTCTTGGGTTATGCTGCATTTCACAAGGGATTTATGTTGTTTGATGTGGATAAATCTCAGGTCTTCATTGGAAGAGATGTGAAATTCATATCTCATAACTTTCAATTTCAGAATATTTCCAGTCTCAATACAGGAGCATTGGTGCATGATAAAGCGGTAGATATCCCACATGATCAAGTTGACGCAACTGTTGAGTATCCTTTCACTTGCTCCAATGAGACTCCAGAATCTCTTAGAGGCCTTGTTATGTCTTTCCTGCAACACATGATTATGTTCACGGAAGTGATTTTTCAGCATCACATATCACTACCTCCAGCTCAACGATGACTCCTCCTATGTTCCCTTACTTCCTATCTCCATGCCTCACACCACAATATACAGCTTTCCTTATCAAAGTAACTAATATTCAAGAGCCTACTTCTTATAAGGCTGCCGGTTAAAATGCAAAATGGGTAGCAACGATGGATAGAGAACTTGATGCTTTGGACAACAATGAGACTTGGATTGTCGTGGATTTGCCATAAGGGAAAAGGCCTATTGGATGAAAATGGGTTTATAAAATTAAGCTATGTGCTGATGGGAGCATTGAAAGGTATAAGGCTCGACTTGTTGCCAAAGGCTACAATCAAGAGTTTGGCATTGATTATACGGAGGTATTTTCACCCGTAGCCAAATTTGTTACAGTAAGGTTCTTAATTGCTGTTGCTACTATAAACAATTGGCCAATACATCAAGTTGATGTAAATAATGCCTTTTTGCATGGATTTCTCCATGAGAAAATCTACATGACTCCTCCTCCGGGTTATACTAAAGCGAAAAGGGGGTAGGTTTGCAAACTGACTAAGAGTTTGTATGGACTGAAGCAGGCTTCGCGGGAGTGGAATGCTGAGTTTTGCTCAAAACTTTTCAACTTTGGTTTTACTCAATCAGCCAATGATCATTGTCTGTTTACTAAAGTAACGGGAGAGTCATTTATATGTTTACTTGTGTATGTTGATGATATTTTAATCACAGGTGCTAATGACGATCTTATCAGTGAAGTAAAGGCATATCTTGACAAGGCTTTTTCGATTAAAGATCTCGAAGCAGCTAAATATTTCCTAGGGATGGAAATAGCTCGTGGATCTGCAGGAACCTCATTGAATCAACGTAAGTATATATTGGATCTTATTGATTCACCGCCTTCTTGGATGTCGCTTACGCATCCACACCTCTTCCCAAAGTGGCCATACGTTATCGAGCTTATCATCTGACTTTGGAAAATCACGATTCAGTATAGAAGGCTGGTGGGTAAGCTTCTTTATTTGAATCTTACCCGACCAGATGTATCTTTTGCCACTCAACAATTGAGTCAGTATGTTTCCTCTCCATGCCAACACCATTGGGAAGCAGCCTTACACGTTCTCGAATATCTGAAAGTTGTCCTTCTCTCGGTCTGTTTTTCTCTTCTTCCAGTTTGTTCACCCTTAAGGGATTTTGTGATGCCGACTGGGCATCTTGCCATGATTCACGACGTTCTTTGACTGGCTATTGCGTGTTTCTTGGAGAGTGTTTGATCTCTTGGAAATGCAAGAAACAAACCACGGTCTCGGTTTCTTCCGCTGAGGCTGAATATCGATCTTTGAGTGTTTCGGTTCGGGAGTTGCTATGGTTATCATATTTGTCCAGTGATTTTTCTATTCTCATCCCTCGGCCTATTCCGATTTATTGTGATAATCAGGCCGCCATACATATCACTAAAAATCAGGTGTTCCATGAACGCACCAAACATCTAGAAATTGACCGCCACTTTGTTCGGGATCATTACAAAGCTGTTTTGTTACCCCTACCTATTTGTCCACTACTCTTGACTGTGATCATTTACAAAGGCTTTGGCTGGACCTCGTTTTCATTTTTGATGCTCAAGCTCGGAATGGTTGACATCCACAGTCCAAGCTTGCCGGGGTATAAAGATACATAATCTTGGAGCGAAACTATCTTTGTGTTGCGAAGGTTAGACAAGATCCGGAGAGTGAAGAACTACAGCGTGAGCAATGCATGGGGAGTTAGTTATGTTAGTTACGTTGCCACATGGATTTACTGAACTGTAATCTGTTAGCAAGTTTGTTACATTTCTGTTTAGAGTAGTTGTTATTTCCTTTCCTATATAATGTAGTATCTGTACATTTGCTTACGTGATGAATGAATAATAAGAAAACCAATTATCTCCTTTCCATTTTTCTTCTTGGATCCCTTGGTTTTCTACAAAATCAATAAAGTACCGTGAAAGAATTCACCGGCGGTGGGATTAGCAGAAATCGGCAACAGCGAATCATAGGCGTGTGGAATGAGATGGGTCTGAACTCTGAATCAACCTCAGCCGCAGTTCCACGCTTGACTCCATTATTCAGTAATCTAAACTATTATCGTTTTTTCAAGAATTAGAGTGGAAAAAACTCCTATTTTCTTCTGAAGCACGTCTGAAGTGGCACGTTTCTCTGGATTAGGAATGTGAAAGTTATTGAATAATGCAAATAAGCAACAACAAGAAGAAGATGCGGAAAGCGGTAGAACTGAATCAATATGAATACGGAGAATCATAAAAGAACATAGAATTTGGTAATAATGTAGGTAGGCACGCTACTCAAAGGAGGTGACTAGTACGGAGATAAGTAGCAAGGTTGTGTGTAGGATAAGGGTCGTTATTTTAGCTGCAAACGTTTCCAATTTTTTCAGACCCCAAAAATTGAAGCATCTGTTTTTGCTTTTCGCAAAATGCCTTTTACTGTTCTTATCCGCGCCATGGATAGTCCTGGGTTTTGGATCGGACCGGCGTTCGCCGCTGGCGTGTCGGTGCCTTTCTCTCCCTCTATTCTCTCATTAAAAAAAATAACAAAATCACTTTTTGAGATTTGATTAGAGTCATTAGACGAAAAAATACATTCTAAATAGAATATAAAAAGGATAAAGTGCAAATAGATCTTTAAAGGTTTCAATTAAAAACAAATACACTCCTAACGTTATATTTAATGCAATTATCCTTAATGTTTTAAAAATTGTGCAAATTGACCCGTTGACTAAGGGGGTGTTAACAGTGTTAATAAATTTTTGATTTTATTTCCTATTATTAAAATATATTTTAAAATTCCCTGTAATAGCTTCATATAAAGAATCAAGCTTCATATCTTTAGCAGCTTCACAGATCTTCCCCCTCGCATCTCTCCAAAACAAATTCTTCACCACATTTATCTAATCAATTCATCAAATACATTTCATTCAATCTCACTCACTATAATTCAACAAAAATCTCCAAAGTAAATGGTGCATATAAAACTTTTTAGAGTTAAAGAGAACCTCTTTCTACCTAGCTGCATATCTAGTGTAATACCCGTATTTACATGTGATTAACCCATAATTAAGATCTCATTAAGAAGGGAATTGCATCCTTAAGAAAGAGTTGGTTAAGTTAGAAGCTTTTGCATTAAGCTTCGAGTTGAGACGATAGAATTTCGACAGATTTGAGATAGAATCTGAGATAAGATCCTTAAATCTAGTCGAACATAAGAAGACCTAGATTTAAATAGTCTTGATATGATAGATACATGCTCAACGTAAGTCTTGATTTGAAAATTGAGAATTTCAAAATTTACGTTTTATGGCGTCGGTTTGCCGATTAAGCTCGGATGAAGAGCAAAATATTTAAAATGGTTTTAAGGTCAAAATATGTTTAATAAGTATATTTTGATATTTATGAGTAAATATTGAGGTTAAAAGTAGAGATTCAAAAGAGGTTATTTTATCGGATAATTAGCGTCGATTTCTTGCGATAAAAACGTTATGTTTTATTCTACAATATTTATAATTATTTTCTACAACAAAAGTGATTATTTTATATTAAAGAAAATGTGAAAAGAAAAGGAAAGAAAAATGTTTCTAGAATATGGTGATTAATCACCTTAAATAAAGAAAATGAAAATTAAATAATTTATTACATAAAATACAGTTTATACTTTAGACTTTTCAAACCATGTTCTTCTCCATTTTCAGCCCCCAAACCCACGATACACACACTAAAACACACAGTAAATTTTGAAAAAATTGGGCCAAAATAGGAAGATCCGTAGTTGAATTTTCGATCGGTCTTGAATAAAGGTATAATCTCGCATCGAGAACACATCTACGGTTTTAAATTTTGAAAATATGTTTTATGAACATATCAAATTTTCGGTCACATGCTGAAAATTTGAAGGATGATGTTTTGTTTAAATTATTTCAAGTTATTATGATAGATTCGACGCTCACGTATTGTTTAACGTTGAATTTGTAAAGCATATGTTTATTGTTTGTAAATTCATGTAATTTTCAAAAAGGGCATGCTTGGATCTTGAATTTATGATGTTGTTATGATTGAATTATCTTCATATATGTGTTATTGGATTGATATAAACGTGTTTGGAACAAGAAAAACGTTTGAAATCGAAATTATACGAAAAACCCTAAATGGCCGAAACCCTAGGTCCATATATTGTTGGATTTTTGATTTTATTTGATCATTTTGACTTCATATTTGGATTCTATGATATGAATAAAGCCTAAAATGATTTATTCGGATTTTTCCATGACGTATTCAAAAACGGTAAAATTTTAGTTTGTCGTTAAAATTGGTTTTAATGCCAAAGCTTTGATCCTTATATTTCGTTGATAAAATGATGATATTTAAAGATAGTTGAGCATGTATATAGGTTCGTTGGTGTTAGATGACGTCTCACGTGAATTTTCGACGTTAGACCTTAAGTGACGTCTTAAGGGGATTTTCGGTTGATGGCTAAGATAAGATGATTGAAGCTTGTTGTTGAGTTTCCTATGTATATTGAGACATATGGTGATGAATTGATGGAGTTTGGGCTATGTTTGGTTGATCTGGTGTTGATTTGGTGATGCGTTTTATAGACGTTACGCTGCCGAAATTTCGATAGAATTTGGTTATTAATAAGATGTTAGAGGATGCAATGACCCAAGTTTTGATAGACCATAGTGTCTTAGAATTGATATCGAGAAGATATAGTCGTGTCAACGACTAAGATGAGTAATGTTCGTGTTTGTTTCTTGTTAGGCATTTATGCCGTTCTATGAGGATAAAATATGGATAAATAAAGAAATGGAATTGGGAATTAGTTCCTTAGCTCTAAGGAACATCCAGGTGGGTATAAGTATTTTCTGTAATAATATGCTTATGCTTTTATATACTTTCAAATGATATGATATGCTTTGGCATGAAAAATAATATGAGATTTTATGATATGCATTTAATTGCATTGTTTTGAAAGTTGATTGACTTGCCAAAGTTTTGAGCATGAGCATAAGCATAATGCACTACCTATCCACGGAAAAGAAAGAAAAGAAAGAAATTACCGACGTCGGGTATGACCGAAGTTGAGATCCTTCGGACCAACTCGGTATCGAAGTTAAAGTGTGTTGAGGAGGCCTACCCTCGGATCAACACAAAGAAAAATACGTGGATATGGGAAGGAAAGAAAGATGCATGCGGACATGAAACATGCATATGCATATGATATGATGATATAATGTAATGAGCATGCATGAGCGAGTTTGAGAAGCATTATGCGTAATTTTAATAAAATCCTGCATAAATTTATTTTATTCAAGTCAAATTTATAGCTCTAAAAGCAAATTTTAAATGTTTTTATGTGTACCCACGAGTGCATTTTAGACTCACGCCCGCATATGTTTCTAAATATGCGGGTTGAGTGGAGAGAATCTTTGGTATCGAATCTTTGAGGAGCTTCTCCAAACAAATTGATTCATGATTATATTGAGAATTTGTTGAGGTTATTCATTTGATACTCACATGTTAAATGCCCGAGAGTTATGTCTTCACATAATTCTCGTACGCTTCCGTTGTCGAACTTTGACCTTTACTTGTTTATATGTTACGCTATGAAGAATTGAGCATATTCAATATTTTGTTATGATTCAAGATATTGATAATTCTATTGTGATAAATGTCCTCAGTAGTTGTCCTTCTTGTTTGATTCTTTATTTTGGTTTGAGGACATAAAATCATTCTTCGTTCAACTTTAGTTCACTTCTTGAGTCATAATGGTTCAATTTTATTCATGCTAAAAGTTGTTGTCACCTCTTCTCTTGACAAAATTTTGAGCCGTTGTTGTTAAGTTTTCTTCCTAACCCCGAGTCACGGCCTAATTACCTGATTAGGTAGTCGGGTCGTGACATCTAGCAAGTCGAGAAGTTCGATATCAGTATACACGTCGTACTTCTTTATCACCTTTGGTTCAAGAAACTCCGATAATGGAATCAGAGCTACAATTTGACCAAAAGAAACACAAATCAAAGGACAAGTCAGAATCGAAATAAATGAGCATTACGATGACCTAAAATTGGAATCGAAGGGAATATGAAGCTTACGAGAACCGGATTACGTCCATATCTTGTTGTGCGACTCATCAAAGGAGTGAGATTTGATGTGGATGATGTAGAATGTGTCGCCATTATCGGCAAGATTGTCGATCGACCACTGCAGCACCTCTTTACTGTTGTCACTTCCATCTTCAGTCATTGCATGCGAAATCAGAAGGGTTTGCAGGTGTTTGGGTTGGAGAAGCTTTCGTTTGCAATGCCTTTTGGAGTGAATGAGAAGAAATATCTCTCCAACTCCCGATGGTTTTAAACGTAGCATTCCAAAAGAAAAACTCGTATATAAGGAATATCTCTTCAATCATTGTTTTCATACAGAGGAACTTTATATATTTTAATAATAGGAAGAAAAAAGAAAAAAATCGAAAATTTATTAACACTGTTAACGGGCCAGTTAGTGAACAGGGCAATTTGTATAATTTTTAAAACGTTAAGGATGAAGTTACACTAAACATAATGATAAGGGTGTATTTGCTTTTTTGTTCAAACGTTTAAGGGTGTATTTGCACCTAATCCCAATATAAAATTACAAGCGGACCTAATGAAACACAAAAACTTCTAAAATTGTATGTGTTTTGCCTTAGTGGTATAGTGGTTAATGTTAGAGGCCAAAGATTTTGGGTTTGAGTCCATCGTGAGTAGCCATTTAATTACTGTATTAAATTAACAAAAAAAGAAACTTCTAAAAGTGTTAATTATTCCAAAAAAATACTACATCCGTCTCATCCAAGATGACATGTATTCATTTTTTGGTTGTCTCACCCAAGATGACATGTTTCCTTTTTATGAAATAATTATCTCTTCAAAAGTTGTGAGATCTACCTACTTTTTATCACTTTAATCACTTTATACCATTCTCCTAAATAACCGTATCGAAAAAAAATGGACCGTTTTGGGTCGGACGAGAGAGGGAGTATATGTTATCTATACTTGAAAAAAATATCATTTACTTTTTCACCTTTTAACTAAAACTCATAATTTGCACTAAAAAAAGTATTAGTGATCCGCGTGTCATAGGAATCCACCTCTTAATTAAATAGTATAACTATCAAATTTTTAACAAATACATCATAATGTCCCATTTCCAACATCCAAAGTTGAGGTGTAAATTTTTACTTACATTTCAATCTAATGGATATAATGGCTAAATACTCAAACTATCAAATTTTTAACAATTACATTCTAGGGTTCAATTTTTGAAGTCCAAACATGAGGCAAATTTTAGGAAAGAAATTAAAATTAGTTGACACCAAATGACATCGTTGTGGTGTCAAGATTGCTTTCAAGGGTTTAATAGACACCACTCACCAGTGTATTTTTAAATTTCTTTTATTAAATCTAACTCAGTTTTTGGACGTTCACGTAAGATATTTGTTATTGGATATTAAATTCGAAAGCGTAATTGTTAAAGTCTGAATATTTAATTATTACTTTCTTTAGATCGAGCGTAATTGTAAAAATCTTAGATATTCGGGTCTATTTTTCTTTTGGTTAGATTATTGCTCTAAAGTTTGGGGAAATTACAATTAATCATTTTGAGATTTTGTTAAATAATCCATACGTGCTCCTCAAATGAATAAACTAACAGGTCTAAATTATTTGGAACAATTGCACTCGATATTTGTACGTATAGAATATATATGTGTAGTATACTTATTTTCAAATAATAATATTTAATTAATAAATTAAATTAATAAAATAATATTATGTGAGAGGAGTGTACTATATATACATGTTTTATATAATTTTTCTAATAAATATAAGAAACCTTCTACTAATTTTTATGTTAACGACAACTATAACTGAAAATAGGAGCAAAATTAAACAGATATATGACAATATATCGCAAAATTTCGGAGATACAACAAGAGTCAACTAATTTATAATATGTAGGATAATAAATGTTGGTACACATGAATGAAATTAGAGAGGAATAAATAAACTTTGGAATGGAAAGGTTTTAGGAATTGAATGAAATATGTGATTCATATGGTTAGTATATACAAGGAATGAACAAATAGGAATAAAATAGAATAATTGGAATAACCATTTTTTTTATAATAATAGTAATAATATAACAAACTAATAATACTACTAACATTGTTATTTATGAATATTATTATTACTATTTTTATTATTGTTGTTGTTATTATAATTATTGTTAATTAATTATATTATTATTATTATTATTATTATTATTATTATTATTATTATTATTTTAATATAGTTATTTATTGTATTAATTGTAATATATTATATTAGTATTATTAATTCCTATTATTTTTATCACTATTATTATATTATAATTATTTGTTGTTAATAATTACTATTTATTATTATTATAAATACTAATATTTTATTACTATTTATATTATTATTATTATTATTATTATTATTATTATTATTATTATTATTATTATTCATTTTATAAGATAAAAAATAAATAAGAATAGTTTTGTTAAAAAAAATAAAAATTAACTAATTCCATGTTCATTAGAATAGTTAATATCATTGGGAGAGAAGCAATGACTAATCCCATATTTATGGGACCAAACATTCATTCAGGAATGATGATTACTATCGTAAAAATCTTACAAATCATAGGATTGAGAATGAACGCAGGAATCACCGTTTTATTTTCATTCCATTTATGAGTATACCAAGTACCAACCATCACCTTAGTTTTGCAATAACTATCATTAGGTATTAATAAACCCTATATTCTAAAGAAAAGGTGTATTTAATTACCAGAAAATCCAAACTAACAACGCCATCCAGGATATAAACTTATAGTGCTTTAAATAAGATTATATCCCTATAAATTAAAGAATGTGTCTTAAATACTACACACACTACATGCTTAATACTATGTACTCGTTTGTTGACGAGGAATCCGACTTGGAAGAGCATTCTGATTCCTTATTTTTATATTCCTACCTAGGTTTAATGTTAATACATCATGGAAAGTAAAAGAAATTATCAAATACAAGAAAGATTGTACAACTTTTATGAATTTTCATTCTCCAACTCAAAAGTATTATGAATACTTATCACATGAAATCCCATGTTAGACAATTTAATTTTGATTTTTCATCAATTATCATATTTGAAGTAGCTCTCGGGGGTAGGCTGCTTATTAGGTAAGTGAATAACGGGTATTATCGAACCGAACCGATATCCATCGGTTATCGGTATCCAATAACCGATTAATTGGATATTTGGTTCGGTATTGGATAATGAATTGACGTTAATTTCGGTTATCGGGTATACCGATAACCGAATGAGTATACCCGAATAACCGAAAATTAAATAATTATTAATTTATTATTTTATTATTATTAAATTAAATACATAAGTTAATAGTTAAGAACTTAATATGGTGGGTTTTTTCTGAATTGGATAATTTTGGGTATCCAATAATCAAACCGACTAACCGATCGGACCAATCGGTTTCGGTATCAGTTATTGAATTTGACGGATATCGGTTTTGGTTAACCGAAATTTCGATTTCGGTTAACCGAAACCGATCCAATAAGCACCCCTACTGGGGGGTAAGGAAAATAACATTAAACAAACATAATATACAACTTGCGAAGTTACGAGGGCACACTACTAAGGAGGACAACTCAAACGAGTGGGGAGGGGTTGTGCTCAATTTCCATGATCTTGTTAAAATCTTGTGAAATTATTATTATTATTATTATTATTATTATTATTATTATTATTATTATTATTATTATTATTATTATTATTATACCAACTTTGAACCCATTTTAGTTTTAACGTGAATTTTAAAATTATCACAAAATATATAAACTTAATTACTTTAGTAATTTTACCATGATTTCAAATTCAGACCAAATTAGATCTGATTTGACATCTCAAAAATTTACTATAGACAAAACGATTAATGATATAAACGACATCGTAAAGAGGGACATAAAACATCGTCGTTCCATCAAAATAAATCAAATTTTTGATTTATATGATTCATCGCATAAACCATCATTACAAAAATAATGTCTTCTCGTTTGTTTCATCGTCTAGTTATAGTTGGGATCAAAATTTGATATTATTTCTCTAAGATATTGTTTATATCATCGACCGCTTTATATATGATAAATTTTGAGATGTTAAGACAAATTTAATTTGACTTGAATTTGAAATTATGATAAAATCACTAAAGTGATTAAGTTTGTATATTTTGTGACAATTTTTAAAGTTCGTGGAAAAATCAAAATGTGTCCAAAGTTTGTGTATTTATGCCGATAACTATTATTATTATCATTAATAATAATAGAAGTACTAAGGTAGATTTATATTTATACTTTTAATAATAATAATAATAATAATAATAATAATAATAATAATAATAATAATAATAATAATAATAATAATAATAATAATAATATTTTGATCGATACAGAAAATTTTATAATAATAATAATAATAATAGTTTTTCGATACAGAAAATTTATCCGATAATGGAATTGCACAATTTTGATAATAGGTTTGAATTAAATTTGAATATTTACCCGTATTAATATTGTGCATTATGGGACTGCGCAAAACATAATTGACTTAGCCCACGATTATTGATAGATGAGTTGGGCTGACCCAATAATAAAGCCCATTCAACCCGGCCAACTCGGATAAATCTATCTTTGAAAAACAAATTGTAATTTTAAATACAAAAAACAACTATACGACAATCCAGCACTCGCATTATAATTCAGCAGTATTAAATTATTCATACCATTTATTAAAAAAATAACTACACAAGTCACAATTATTCAACTAGCATCGTAAGGTACCAATGATGTCCCCGCAACCCCAACTAAAATAAAAAGGGAAAAAAAAAAAAAGAACAACAACAATTATATTCACTCTCGGTTTTTACACCCTTCATAGCTCCCAAAATTATCTAAAACCCAAATATCATTTTATTAGACTTTTGTACACAATCTAATAAATCGACATTTAATTTTTTATACTCCCTCCGTCCCAAAATTCCTTCCTAATTTTTCTTTTTGGGACGTCCCCCAATTTCCTTCCTATCTATTTATGGAAACTATCTTTCCAACTTTACCCTCAATAATATTCTTTATTTACACCTTTTTCCACCTATGGCTCACCACTATTTCTCTTTTTTACCCCTAACAACCTATTTATTTACACATTTTTACCACATATGGCCTACCACTAACTAATTTAATATTACATTAATGTGGGACCCTTATTCCACTCACAATACACTAAACAACTTTTATTAAAACCAGCACCCAAGATTCCAGGAAGGAATTTTAGGGACGGAGGAAGTATAATTTATAAAATTAATAATGCCAATAAAATTTATGACATATTATAATTAAATAAATGTAAAAGAATGCTAACAATATGTCGATAACTAAATTCGAGTCGTGCTTATGAAAAGAAACTTACAATAGGTATGCAACATATAATTCATCGTAAAATAGATTGCATCTAAATTTAAGTTTTTGAAGGTTAAGTACATTGTTTAAGCTTTTTGTCAAGGCTGAAAGCAACAAATAATTATGGGAGATTGTAATTCTTTAGAAACTGTTAGCCTCTTAAGGCTTGGCATTGAGATGTGCCGAGGTGTCGACATATCTTGGCATGATGGTGTCGAGTCATCTCAGTCTTAGGTGATTAGACATGACCCGAAGGTGGAGATGAGACTTGGGCCGGTGAAGATGAGGCATCAGACCAAGGATGTAGGGGATGCATCGGGCGAGTCGAGCAGACACATCATCGAGCAAGGCTATGCAGAGCGTGTCAAGCAGGCACAAGTGTGTTCTCGTCGGGCGAGCATGACGGGTGATGTCGGGCGTTAGGCGTCGATTGCCACACGTCGGACTGTGTCGGGCACCGAGCGAGAGATAGGGCCGAGACACATGCGAGCGTCGAGGCAAGCAAGTGCTGAGACGAGCAAGGACGAGGCATGCGAGCGAGAATGCACAGGCGACGAGCGTCGTTCGCCAAAGATTACGAGCGATGCCGAACCCGCACATGCATGCAAACGAGGGTGGCCGAGCGGAGCAGTTATCCATCGGGCGGTTACGTCCGAGAATACAGGGAAGTGTACGAGTGGAGTTAGCACATGTCCGAGACATGGTACATCGGTTCTTGAGGGAAGCTGCCGAGATCATGGGCGGTTATGTACGAGTAATCGCCCCACTAAGTGGGAAAAACATGGATGAGGGCCACGTTGGCCATGTGGGCCGAGTTAGTTGGATTTTCCTAGTGTTAGGGGATGTCCAACACCTTTAGATAGACATTTTAGCATAGAGCTACACGTTGAGTATTTGTGTACAAGCCTAAGGCATCTTTTGTACGAATTGTGAGTAATTATAAGGTTGGGAGTGAGTTGTCTTGTAAGTCTTGTGTGCTTTACATTCACTCAAACGAAGAAAACAATATACACGAGCGGAAGTGTAGATTGTGGGCGAAGAAAGATTGGTCGATTCGGGTGCGGGTCGACGCCGTGTAAGGCGAGAAAATTCTGGTTGGAAGAAAGCCTTGTGACAATCGGTATCAGAGCCAGGTTTGCGAAAAACTTGGTTTTGTTGCGTGCATTGCTGCGAGAGCCTGGTTTGGCAAAATGTTGGAGGACAAGTTAGTTTCAAACTAATCGAGAATTTTTGGCTCTTGTCGTTAGAATGGGCTGGATGGAAAGTTTGCTAGGGACGTCACCAGAAACGTCCATAAAAGTGGATGTATTCCAATGCATTCGAGATATGGAGTTGATGCTTGGAAACATTCATAAGTCGGTTAAGGAAATCAGAAAGTCCATCGATGGCATGCCATCATTCGTTGAGGACGAGGTGTCAACTCTAACGGAAGTGGTAGATGTCAAGCTCAAGAAACTCCTTGACGACTTAAGAGTGGTGAAGCGTGCTCTTTAAAATGTCGAAGAGATGTCGGTTTTGAAAATGAGAGTCCCTAAGACAAAACCATTCGAGGGAGCACGAAGTTCGAAAGAGTTGGAGAATTTCTTGTGGGATATGGAGGCATATTTCAAGGCGTTTCATATTCCAGACACTGAGAAGGTGTCGATAACTAGCATGTACCTTGCGGGTAATGCTAAGCTATGGTAAAGGTCCCGTTTGTCGAATAACACGAATGTGAGTCGTGGTGCGAACCAAACATGGGATACGTTGAAGAATGAGTAGAATGATCAATTCCTTTCTTGCAATGAGTCGTGGATTGCAAGAGATGCATTGAGAAGGTTGAAACATAATTGTACTATACGTGATTACATGAAGGAATTTAGCTCATTGATGCTAGATATGTGTGAAATGTCCGAGAAGGACAAGCTATTCAATTTTCTCTCCAGATTGCAGTCTTAGGCCCAAACAGAGTTGCGACGGCAAGATATCAAAGACTTACAATCTGCTATTTCTACTGCAGATAGTCTCGTTGATTACAAAACCGTGGGCACGGACAAGTTGGAATTAGGGGTGAGCAAAACCGTATCCAAACCAAAAAACTGAACCGAACCGTGACAATTTTGTCAGTTTGGATTGTTTTTAATGATTGATTCGGTTTAGATGCAAAAATGAAAACGAATTTTTTTGGTTCGGTTCGATTTAGTAATCCGAAATTTCGGTTTAAATCGAATCGTGAAGTTATATATATATATATATATATATATATATATATATATTAAATTATTAAATTATTAAACCCTATCGTAATTCCTAATTCATAAATGCCTATGCCTAAAAACGTGAACAGACTTTGGATTCTGCCTCTCGAACACTTCTTTCTTCTTTGGTTCTTTCTTCCGCCCTTTTTCTCTTTTCTCACACTCTGAAATTTGGATGAAACTTTGAGCCCTACTCCAGTTCAAGATCAAGATTTATTCCCCAAATCAATTTAGCTCTGTTGCAACTCGAAACCTGCAGGTTGCGGTGCTCACAGAGACAAGCACACATCTCACTCTCATCCAGTTGTCTTGCTTGATTTCAGTTCATATCGTTTTAAAAATATCATTTCAAATTGAAGGAGGGTTATCATATTGGTTTATATTTTGGAGGTTTTTATTTATTCATATTTTTTTTTTAAATTTTAAATAGTATCTTACATTCTCCAAGAAACATTAAAAAAAAACCCAGTCGCATGAATAACTTATGTTCTTTTGATTCTGAGCACGAAATTTGGAAACTATAGTGTTTGCGTATAGTCGAATTCTGGAAATTTTAAGTGAGTAGGTTCCAATGTGAAGCTTAAGCATGATTTGTTAGTATGGCTACTTATAGTCAAAATTCTGGAAGTTTGAAGTTGGTAGGCTCCAATTGTTTGTTTCATGGAATTTAATATGGTGATTTGTTAGTATGATTAGCTACTATATTTACTGTCTTTTATCTCATTTATTAGAGTTGAACTAAAATCTTTTTGATGTTGTGCAATAGACTTTATGGATACAGAAGAAGATGCTCCTATTCCGGTAAGACATCAAACTCAATTTTCTTTTTCTTTTTCCCCCCTGCCATTGCAATTAATAATTCCATCATAGTTAGAGGTTTTGTTTTCTAATTATATGGACGATCATATTTATGTATGTGCATCAGTAGACTAATGCAATTAAAAGATTATTTTAGCCTACTAACAAGGAAATTCCACCAAGTCAAACTGTAGAGCAGACTTTTGATGAATCAACAACTCCAAATAGCCCAAAGAGGAAAACTATAAAGCCCCGATCTGAGGTTTGGGATCATTTCACTCCATTTGTTGATGGAGGACATCGAAAATCGAAGTGCAACTATTGTGGTAAGGTCTATGCTTCTGACCCTAAGAAAAATGGTACTTCTAACCTTAAGGCACATATTACTTTTGCACACTCCATCCTTGTAGTGAGGATTTAAGACATCACAATTGAGTTTGCAACCAATGCATGTCGGGGATAATGATAGCATTACTGGTGATCTTAGTACTTGGAAATTTTATCAAGAATTATGCAGACAAAAGTTAACTTCAATGATTATTAGGGATGAACTACCATTCAAGTTTGTGGAAGGAGAACGGTTTATAGATTTTATTGTTGCTTGGCAACCAAGATTCAAAATTCCATCACGTTGGACGATATCAACAGATTTCTATCAATTATTCTTAGATGAAAAGATGAAATTGCGTGATTTATTTAAGAAAAATCGTCAACATGTGTGTATTACTACGGATACTTGGACGTCTTTGCAGCAAATAAATTACATGTGCATTATTGCTCATTTCATTGACAATAATTGGACTATTCATAAGAAGATTATCAATTTTTGCATAGTTAAAAGTCATAAGGGTGAGGATTTAGCTAAACAACTTGATGGTTGTTTGAGTGAGTGGGGAATCACAAGAGTGTTTGCCATTGCAGTGGATAATGCAAGTTCAAACGACACTTGCATTAATTAGATTGAAAGCGCAAACTTACTTCTGAGTTGTCTTTGTGGTTAAGGGAAAATATCTCCATATGAGATGTGTTGCTCATATCCTTAATTTGATAGTGAGTGATGGATTGAAAGAGATAAATTTTACAATCAAAAAGGTTAGAGATGCAATAAGATTTGTAAGACACTCACCGCTAGACTAAGAAGGTTTAGAGAATGTAGCATTGTCGAAAATATTGAAAGCAAGAGTTTATCAGGTCTTGATGTGCCAACTAGATGGAATTCTACATATTTAATGTCGAGTGTTGCACTCAAATTGGAAAAGGCATTTGAACGATTTGAAACGAAGACCCATATTTCTCACTTGAGCTTCCTGATGGGGTGCCAACATATTTAGATTGGAAAAGTGTCACGATTATGGTTGAGATTTTGTCCACTTTCTATGAACTCACAATTCTGATATTAGGTTCTTTATATGTTACGTCTAATCTTTTTTATCATAAACTGTTGTCGGTGAGTACCTTGTTGAAGGATTTGGCCTTTCTATAAAATCCATGAGCATGAAAATGAAAGAGAAGTATGACAAATATTGGGGAGATCCAGAGAAGATGAACAAACTTTTATATGTGGCTGTTATCATAGATCCACGTTATAAGGTTGGATTTATTAGATATGCACTTGTTGATGAGTATGGAATAAACTTGGCTCAAGTATAGCTCAAGGTGCATTGGATGCCCTCAAAGGATTATTTGAAGCTTATAAAGTGATATGTCAACCTCGAAGTGTGGCAGCAACACACGAGGAAGATCAAGTGCATATTCCAAGACAAAATTCCAAAGTTGAGACTGCGAGAAAGCCCATAAGTCTTAGTTTGAAGTACAAGAAGCTCAAGAAGAAAAGTGGAGAAGGGAACCAAAGTGAATTATATATCTATCTTAAAGAAAATGATGTTTCTGACTTCGATGATTTCAATATCTTGAAGTGGTGGAAGGATAACCAATGTAGATTTCCTATCTTGTCTTGTCTTGCTCGGGATGTATTGTCAATCTCGGTTTATACGGTAGCATCGGAATCTGCCTTTAGCACCGAGGGTAGAGTTCTTGACCCTTTTAGGAGTTCACTGACTCCTAAAATTGTTGAAAGTCTTATATGTGCTCAAGATTGGAGGAGAAACTCAAATCAACCCATATCAATTGAAGAATATCTAGAAAGTAATGCAAAAATTGAAGAGGTATTTTTTGTAGTATTTTCTTGTATTGTTTAATAGTTGTATTACCATCATTTACTAACAATGTTATACATGCTATATATATATATATATATGTTATAGGTATGAAAAATATTGTTACACGTGGATCTGCAATCGTTGGTGATATTTAGAAGAATAGCAAGAAAAATGATGATGATTGTAAGCATATTGTTGTTTTGCTTATATGGTTTTCTTGGTTTAGTTTTAAATTGACTTTCAATATGAATGTTATTATAGGTAGCATATGACACCATTTCATATTTACTAGTAGCTTCCTTATGGTTTTATATAGATAACATTTTAATTTGTCATTTGTAGATGCTTTACACTATTATGATATAATTGATTGCATTTGAAGCTACTTCTTCATTAACTTCATGTGCAGCATCTTAAGATTTATGTTCTTAATATTTGTGACTTTCTTCACAGTTTCAGGTGTGCCTAATGGATCAAAAGCTCTCAACAAAGGCACAATGGGCTCTTTCATATTATCGAAGTAGAAGGACAATTGTTTGATGTCATGTTAATGTTATTTGCAGCTTTGTTTTTTCTAGTTTTTGTTGGTGTTTGATCATTGGATTGGATAGCAGGATATTTATTGTTGTTAGTATTTGCTAGTTGGATTTATGCTATAAATGTTGTTAAATTTAAGGTTAGATTGTTGAATTGTTAAATTTATGGTTTTATCATTTTCTAAATTAATTTATTTATTGAAGTAGTAATTAAAAGTTCGGTTAACCAAAAATCGAACCGAAATCGAAGTTTAAAATTTGATTCGGTTCGGTTGAAATTTTTGAACAGTTCGGTTTTTTCAGTTTTGGACTTTCAGTTCGGTTGAAAACTGAATCGACCGAATGCTCAACCCTAGTTGGAATATCAAAAGAAAGACTCGGGCAAGGTCAAAGACAAAGAGAATAGAGGCAAGTCTGGTTGGAAGGGAAATAGATGGTCCAATTATGCTAATGGTATTGACTCGAACGAGACGAGTCAACACGCAAGGGACAAAATGAAGATGGGACGCTTAATTTGCAATGGCGACCACCGCATGATGGATTGTCTAAAAAAGGAAAAATTGAATACGCTTGTTGCTAAAAGTGAGACGGACGAGGAAGTCGGTGTTCCTCGGATGAGCCCATTGCAATTGTTGAGTGCAATTCAAAGGGTTGACACAAATCAAAACGGATTGATGTACGTGAAGGATGTGGTAAATGGGAAAGAAGTCATGGCTTTGGTGGACACGGGTGCCACACATAACTTTGTTGCGAGTCGGATGATTTCGATACTTGGGTTGGAAGTGTCGCCAGATGGGAGCCGAATAAAAATTAGGAATTCGGTGGCGAAGCCAATCCAAGGCAAAACCGATGTTGAGATGCAAGTCGAAGCGTTGAAAGGTCGATGCTCGTTGATGGCGGTGATGTTAGACGACTTTGATTTAATCTTGGGGATTGAATTCTTGGTGCTGACCAAGGTGGCAGTGATGCTGCATGTGGGAGGCATGTAGATGATGAATGAAAGCTGCCCGTTGCTTGTGAGATATGAGATCAAGATCGAAAGGGTATCGAGTGGGCTGATCTCGATCCAGCAGTTGGAGAAGGGAATGCAGCATGATGCACCGAAGTCCCTTACTGTGATGACTTGTGTGGAGGTGAAACATGTTGGGGGAATTTCTAACATTAACCATGTTAATCGGAAACTTGTGGTGCAGGTGAATGAGAAGGGAGTGAAGGCTAAGACGAGAGTCAACCCACCAACAACAATGACATCGTTAAGCTTTGGTGCGGGTGGTTTGTCAGCCCTTAAGGCTTGGCACTGAGATATGTCGAGACGTGGCATATCTTGGCACGATGGTGTCTAGTCATCTCAGTCCTAGGTGATTCGAGGGGACCCGAAGGTTGACACGAAACTTAGGCCGATAAAGAGGAGGCATCGGACCAAGGATATATGGGATGCATCGGGCGAGCCGAGTAGGCACATCATCGAGCAAGGCTATACAGAGCATAACGAGCAGGGGCGAGTGTGTGCTAGTCGGGCGAGCATGCCGGGTGATGCCGAACGCTAGGCGTGGAGTGCCACACGTCGGGCCGTGTCGAGCACCGAGTGAGAGATGTGGCCGAGATATGTACGAGCGTCGAGGCATGCGAGCGAGAATACATGGACGACGAGCACCGAAGATTATGAGCGATGCCGAGTGCGCGTGGACGTGCGAGTGAGGGTGGCCTAGCGGAGCGGTTATGTCTGAGAATACGAGGAAGTGTGCGAGCGGAGTCAGCACACATTCGAGACATGGTGCGGCGGTTTTTTGAGGGAAGTTGACGAGAATATGGTCAGTTATGTACGAATAACCGCCCCACTAAGTGGGAAAAACGTGGATGAGGGCTACGTTGGCCATGCGGGTCGAGTTGGTTAGATTTTTCTAGTGTTGGGGGATGTCCAACACCTTTAGATAGTCATTTTAGCCTAGAGTTGCACGTTGAGTGTTTGTGTGTAAGCCGAAGACATCATTTATACGAATTGTGAGTAATACTAAGGTTGAGAGTGAGTTGTCCCGTAAGTCTTGTGTGATTTACATTCACTCAAACCAAGAAAACAATATACACGAGCAGAAGTGTAGATTGTGGGCGAAGGAAGGTTGGTCGATTCGGGTACGGGTCGGTGCCACGCAAGGCGAGAAAATTCTGATCGGAAGAAAGCCTTGTGACATAAACCTATTGCAACCACTAACAATAAATTATGGGATTAACGATCACTTCTATATATATGGGAGAAATTAATGGCATAATTAAATACAATTATTCGTCAAAGCACTCGCCTCGTCAGAGAAAAGCTCATAACGTAGTTGTTTAAATAAATTGTATATGGCTTAGATTTGAAATCTACATATTGTGTTGATCAATTTAATATATTTATATGTTCAAATCCGATGTGGGATGAACGAATTATTAATTCACAAAATTAGCTTTTTAATGATTGAGAATGACATGTATCCCACATTGGAAAAATAATGAAGTTCTAAGCTATATATAAATGAATTTATACTAACAAGGAATAATCAAATGTGCTCCATCTATGATGCATCCTACTGAGTTTTTAATAAGCTATTTTATAGCTAACCCAAATGCCTACGAATCCGAGTCCGAGCACGCGCACTTGTTGCATTGTGTGCTTTAGAGACGCACTTTGCACTTGCACGTTCGAGGAGCAAAAAATTTTGCCAACACGGCACCTAGTGGCCACTTTGGCGATATGTAGGACTCGACCACGTGGCAGATCGAATAGACTCGACTGACTCAAACATGGCCGAACCATCATGTCGGTTCTATAAACAAGGAGCCAAAAGTTTTGCCAACATGGCACCTAATGGCAGCTTTGGCGACACGTAGGACTCGACCACATGGAGGATCAAATAGACTCGACTGACTTAAACATGGCCGAACCATCATGTTGGTTCGAGTCGATATATCGATCCTGAGACCAACACACCGGTTCGGGTCGACAGTTTGAGCCTTCATTCCATTTCATGACCAGCCACCTTGGGCTATAAAAGGGGCCCTACAAAAGATGATTCAACACACCAATTCGAAGATAATCAATCTATTTCATACATCTTTCAAAAGTCTCTCTCTCCTGAGGATATGGTAGTTCGCTGGAAATACGTTTAGTAGTGTAACTACTCGTATTTGTTAAGTCGTTGTATCTTGGATACAAATGCTATAGAACTGTGTGTACTGTAGCGGAGCATATTTGTCCTATGGAGAATGAGTCAAACTCTTGCCTCGATTTTTATCCTGCATTGTTTTTGTTGTATTCACATTTCTATGTACCCGCAATAATAATAATAAAAATGGATTTTCGAATAAAATAAAAATAATAAGGTAAGCTTCATAGCCTCTTTACTATCTCATGAATAGATGAAACCGTTAAAATGGATTTATTTATTTTTCCAGTTTTTGTCAGGAACAATTTCATGATGAAGGGATGCTTTATAATTAATGATAATTAGTTGAAATGATATTCATATTTTAGTTGCATTGGGAGGTTATGATAAAGAGGAAAAATGGGATCATGGATAGAGTTGCTTAATTGGAAAGAGATGAACTTTATAATTCCCAATTATTTAGCTGTTGAGCTGTTAATGAAGACAAATGTATAATCTTCCGTTTCTTTTCCGCTAACAACATTTTCCAATTCTTGGTAGCATCGCCGACAAAAATCAATTCCACCCAATTCTCCTCTTTGTCTCCACCCTTTATCACTATCCTGTGCGCATGAGTGATGAATTGCGTTTGACCAGTAACCCAAATTCCACTCCTTGAAATCCTGCTTCACTAATCCAGCAGCTCGCTGACATGGCGGGGGCGGAGGCGGAGGAGATAGGGAAGAGAGTGCTGGACACTGGGTGGCTGGCGGCGCGGTCCACGAAGGTCCACCTCACCGGAGTCGAGCTGACCACCTCCCACCCTCCCACCTTCGATCAGCCCCCATGGATGGAAGCTGTCGTTCCTGGAAGGTAATTACGTTTATTTATTTACTCTTTTAAACACTAAATTATTCAATTTGCTGTGATTTGACTTTGATAATTCTGGGTTGACTTGTATGAATGCGTAAATGGGGTTTGAATTGATCGAGAACTGGACTCTTGAACTTATAGGTGTCTGGTATTAGTGGCTGGCTGCTAGTGTATCTTCTGTATCTGTTGAAGAATTGTGTGGTTTTATCTGATGACTGAATGTAGACAGTTAGTTGCTGATCAGTTTTCTGTTTGAAAACTGTTTCAAAGAAAAAGTATTCCGAGTAAATTTAGGGTGGTTTTGATTTTCAGTGTTTTGGCTACCCTTGTGAAGAACAAGTTTGTGCCTGATCCCTTCTATGGATTGGAGAATGAGGCAATATTGGATATTGGTGACTCCGGAAGGGAATATTACACTTTCTGGTTTTTCACTACGTTTGAATGCAAGTTGGTAAGTTATTTGACCTAATAATGTATCTATCTGATTATGTGTTCTGTATTATCGCCTCTTCTGCAACGTTGAAAAGCTCCATTCACATCATGCATCCTCGATATATTCACTTTTCTAAGATGAAATCTAATTCACACATTATCTTTTTCTTGGCAAATCGATAACACTGTGTGCAAAGCTTTTTCCCACCTTATCCATGAATGGACATGTTACGGAAATAATGTGACATTTAAGTCCCATTGCGACATCCTTGATATTTGTGTGAAAGCTTAGTTCCTATACCCGAATTACCCATTTTCGGTAAAACCTAATCACCTTAAAAAGTTATCTGAAGTAGTGACTCAGATAAAGGAGCACAACAGAATTTATTCTCTTTTGAATTCGTTCTAATCTGTTGTAGTCTGTTTCTGACTCGAAGTCTCTGTTGCTATGGACTCGAAGTTATTGAATCTCATACTTCCAGGTTCTGTCTGATTCCTGTTCTTATAAATTGATTTCAGTCAACAAATCAACACGTGGATCTAAACTTCCGTGCTATAAATTATTCTGGAGAAGTTTATTTGAATGGTCACAAAGTGGTCCTCCCTAAGGGGATGTTCCGAAGACATTCAATTGATGTAACCGATATTCTGAATTCAACTGGTGAAAATTTGCTCGGTGTCCTGATTTATCCTCCTGATCATCCTGGAAAATCCCCTGAAGGTGGTCAAGGCGGTGATCATGAGGTATGCCTTGAGTTCACGGAGCTAGCATTTATTTGAGGTTATTTCTTTTCATAGTTGTTGGAAATATACTGGGAAGTTGATCGGTCATAATAAGTCATGAGAAGATAGGAAAGTTGAGAGTTGAATTTCCTAAGTGTTACCTTACTATTTGACAAAAACAATCATTTCTTTAGGGGTCTTTTTTCCCCCTGCTATTATATTGACTTTCTGATTGATTCATGTGTCATTATTTTCGATGTAATATATAGATTGGAAAAGATGTTGCGGCTCAATATGTCGAGGGTTGGGATTGGATGGCTCCTATAAGGTAATTGTTTTCTCATATCTAGTAATTGAATAATCCCATGGTTCTGCTGTCAAATGGAAAATTTATTTTGTTGAAGAAAAGTTTTCTTCTTTTCCGTCACAGCCATTTAGTAGTTGAATTGGTATAACCATTTCTCTTGGTTCTCGGTAATATTATGCAGTTCCTGTTATGATTAAAGGTCAAATCAAGAAGTTTTGTCTTCTGTTTTTGCGTGAAGAAGTAAATGTATTCGGATTAGTTGAGCATATGAGTTGATTTGAAATCTGAAAAACAAGACAAACTGAGCTAATTTCTTTAGCATCAAAACTGTGATAAGATTAGCCTAAGAGTTATTCGCAATAGTGACAAAACTTTTTAAAAAAAACGGAATGTTAAAATTAAATGTAAATGATATCTAAGCAGGTGCTTGTTATTCTACTCTTAAAATGCCATTAGCAAAGAACAGGAATTCTTTTTTCTCCGAGTTCTTTATCAAACTAGGTTCTTGTTAATGTAAATTTCAGATCCTTTTGATTAGTTGAAAGATTAAATCTACGAACAGTATGATTCTTTTATTTCTTTCAATGCTTAATGTCCAAACGCTTAGAATTCCCATTGAATATTTTCAGAGATAGGAACACTGGCATCTGGGATGAAGTGTCTCTTTGTGTTACTGGGGTAAGCTAACCACTTAAATACATATCGTGTTTTAAGTGAAATTATAAATTTAATATTGCTCGAGCTTTTTGATACTAGATATGAAAGGAATTGTTTACTAACCCTTTTGTCTCATGCTGGGACTTTAGAAGATTGTCATTTCCTTAATATAGTAGACAAAGGTAGTAAGTTCTAATGAAGAATCAATACTGTAAACCTCTTGTTACTGCTGAATTTTTTCTACTAATTCATTTTCAGCTCATGCCATGCTTTCATGCAGCCAGTGAAGATAATAGATCCTCACTTAGTCTCCACATTCTTTGGCGGTTACACTAGGGCCTACCTTCATACAACAGTGGAGTTGATGAATAAGAGCAGCTGGGATGTTGAGTGCTCTGTGAAAATACAAGTTGGGACTGAAATTGAAGGGGATATTTTCCTGGTAGAGCATCTTCAGAATCAGCATCTGTCAATTCCTGCTGGATCAAACGTTCTATATACATTACCTGAGGTTGGTTCATCCTTCTAGCTACAAGGTTTGCCTTAAATAATCTTCTTTATTGGACTTCCTTTCTTGTAGTACTTTCGTTTTTCTTTCCTTTTGTTCTCATGATTTGAGAAATTCAGCAAGTGGGGTAAATTTCTCTGTTTCTGGAAGACATAAAGCTTTGTAGAGAGGTCTGGTATAATAGTAGGAAAAAGAGAATCTTGAAATGATTTACATTGAATTCTACTAATTGAAGTGACAGAAGTTCTTATAAATGTTTGATGATTTATTTTACAGCTATTCTTCTATAAACCCAACCTCTGGTGGCCCAATGGAATGGGAAAGCAATCTCTTTATAATGTAGAAATAACAGTCAATGTGGAAGATCATGGAGAGTCTGATTCGTGGAGTCAGCGTTTTGGGTTCCGTAAGATTGATAGTCACATAGATACTGCTACTGGTGGAAGGTATTAAAACTTCCAAGGCTGATGCAGATTTCTGCTTGATTACACTTATGTGATCACTGTTTATTGCTTTCAGACTATTTAAAGTCAATGGAGAGCCAATATTCATCCGAGGTGGTAATTGGATACTATCAGATGGGTTGCTACGACTTTCAAAGAAACGCTATGAGACAGACATTAAGTTTCATGCTGACATGAATTTCAACATGATGCGCTGTTGGGGTGGTGGAATTGCTGAAAGGCCTGAGTTCTATCATTACTGTGACATCTATGGTCTTCTGGTCAGCCTCTCCCTTCCTATCATTATCGTGACATCTTTTTTTTTATTGTATTTCCATCATCTTCCAGCGATGAAAATTTTGTGGGGTGTTTGATTTTTTTTTTTATAGTTCAGGTATTTTAGTATAAAAACGTGCAGTATGAGTTATTTTTGGATAGAGAATGATAGTTTGTGATATAAAATGGTATTTGGCATAAGTTTTAATAGAAGTAGGTTGAAATGACCGTACATATTTTCTTGCAGGTTTGGCAAGAATTCTGGATAACCGGAGGCGTTGATGGAAGGGTGTTCCAGTATCAAATCCCAATGGTCCCTTGGACCATGACCTTTTCTTGCTATGTGCTAGAGATACTGTGAAGCTGCTAAGAAATCATCCTAGTCTTGCCCTATGGGTTGGAGGTAATGAGCAAGTTCCCCCGGAAGATATCAATACGGCTTTGAAAAACGATCTAAGACTTCATCCTTATTTCGAGAGCCCTGTCAACTGTAAGCATTCTGTGGAGGAGATTTTCCCAATCGTAAAGGAGCCGAGCCAGTATCTAGATGGTACCCGTATCTACATCCAAGGATCTATGTGGGATGGCTTTGCTAACGGGAAGGGGACTTCACCGATGGTCCCTATGAAATTCAATATCCTGAGAACTTTTCAGGGCGACTTCTACAACTATGGTTTCAATCCGAGGTTGGTTCGGTAGGAATGCCCGTTGCAGCTACTATCAGAGCGACGATGCCTCGTGAGGTTGGCAGATTCCTCTGTTTAACACATTGTCAAATGGTTACATCGAGGAAGTCCCAATCCTATCTGGGTGTACCACACGTATATTCCTTATTCAAAACCAGGCATGGTTCACGATCAGATTTTACTATATGGAACACCTAAAGATCTCGATGACTTTTGTCTCAAGGTATACACGATAATTTTGTAATTTTGTTATTCATGAAGCTCACATTCTGCTGCCTGTGTTTTTCGTCTAAGAACTTGATCCTTCTGTTTCAGGCGCAACTGGTTAATTATATCCAATACAAAGCTCTCTTGGAAGGTTGGACCTCCCGTATGTGGAGCAAATACACGGCGTTTGATTTGAAAACCCAAAACCCTTGGGCGGGTTTACGTGGCCAATTCTACGATCATCTCCACGAGCAAACAGCAGGGTTTTATGGGTGTCGTTGCGCTGCTGAACCTATTCATGTCCAGCTAAATCTCGCTCGTATTTGATAGAGGTAATAAACATGAATCATTGAAATAAATTCAGCATGAGCCTGTAGACCTCAATACTGCACTTTTCTGGGTTTTAGCTGCATTGCTGAGTATAAATAGTAAAAGATAGCAAAGAGAAGTATTTCTAGGCAACTAATGGTTATTGGCCTGTAAATATACTGAACTATAGGCCATTTCGTCACATAATACATGAACTTTCAATTTGTTGGAAAGCTGACATGGATTTTGAAATTTGCTTACATGGATTTGTTTTGTGAAATGTTAATGTGTTGTTGAATTATTGTTGGTATTTTCATGTAATTTGGGGAAATTCCGGCGTCCCTATCAGTTTTAATTTGGGGAATTTCAGTCCCGTGATAAAATCCAAACAAATTGAAAATTCATGTATTATCTGACAACTTTTAAAAATCATGTGAAATTCGGAAATTACCTATAGTTCGTGTAAATACAGGCCAATAACCCGACAACCAATATTCTTTGTTTCTATTTTTGTTCAATCGTGCCTTGTCATTGATCAATTACTCGATTTACTGAAAGATAATAACGTATGAGGCTCTCTATATGCAGGTAGTGAACACTACATCGGATAATCTGTCTGACGTGGCAATAGAAGTCTCGGTTTGGGATCTCAAAGGAGCATGTCAGTACTACGAAGTCTTTGACAAGCTCGCTGCACCATCTAAAAAAACAACGCCTACTTTTGAGATGAAATATCCGAAGTCTGAGAATCCCGAGCCGGTTTATTTCCTTCTCCTCAAACTCTACAGAATGTCAGACGACGATATACTATCCAGGAACTTTTACTGGCTGCATCTGCCCGGTAGTGATTACAAGCTTCTGGAACCATACAGAGAGAGACGAGTTCCCCTCAAAGTTACTTCTCTAACTTTCATTCGAGGATCCAGCTTCGAGGTCAGGATGCACATAGAGAATACATCAAAGAAACCGGATTCAAGAAGTCTGCGACATGGAAACAGAAATCTGGATACATCACTGTGGTCCGAGAGAGAGAGGAAGCACAAGCAGAGCTTGTTTTGGAAGATGGTGAAGCACTTTTCGCCTAAAGACAATGGTGCACGTGTTGTTGAAATCCATGGAAGTGAAGCTGGGGTCGCATTCTTTCTTCAGCTCTCTGTTCATGCTTCGGTGAAAGACAAGAATGACGGTGAAGACACTCGAATCTTGCCAGTTCATTACTCCGACAACTATTTCTCACTGGTGCCGGGGGAAGTGATGAGCGTGATCTTGAACTTTGACGTTCCTGAGGGCATTACGCCCCATGTTGTGATCAACGGTTGGAATTGCCAGAGCGGGCTTACCGTTGTCTAGCTGCTGTTGAAGCACTAATCTCTTTTTTCGATGGTTCGGTTGAATGTTGTTATTGAATCATTGCTAATGGGAGTGACTATGATCAGTGTGGGGAGTGTTGTATAAACGTGTATGTACTGTTATCTACGTATAATAAGCATAGCTTTGTATTCTGTCTATACATTTTTTTTGTCAATTAATACATAAATTTTAAAAGTTGTATCACAATGGACACAAACCTGAAAAATTTGGGTTCATGCAATATTCATTTTACCACTAAATCAAAACACATACTAAGAGGGCATGTGGACCATCTGCCTTGGATCCCTCTGAATTTTCCGTACTATTATCGTCCAACAAAATGTGCTTCGCCATTTGATTATAGTCCGAGAGCTGTTTATCTTTTAAAATTAGTTAACATAAATAAAAATAGTATAAGTTAATTTATTATTTATTTGGATAAATTAGAATTTTGAGAGATTTCAAGATCTTTGATAATCTCAATCATTTAAGCTAATTTTGCTTGATTCATATCTTATTAGAATGTTGAATTGCAAAAATTCTAATATTAAAGATAAAGATATTCAATTATATATCTCATCCATCATGAAAAATAAATACATATGAATAATGTCATATAATCATCGATGTCTTCGAAAAAATAAAAATCAAGTACAAATGTATATTACAATAGTTGAAATGCTAGATAATCAATTTGGGACTGTAAATTACAAATACTTTTGTGTAACACCCTAAATTTTCTAATCAACTAAAAAAAAATATTTGTCTTACTTCTGTCATAACATAAATGCAGAAACGTCGAATTTAACAAAATTAACAAATTATTTAGAACTATTTTAAAAAGAGACGTAAATATGTCTTCTAAATTAATAATTACATAAGTAGTGGAAAGAGATAAACTAAATCTTTAGTTAATCAGAAACAACGATTAATATTTGTCAACTAAAAAACAAATATCTACTATAAAAAGAACTAACTTGCAATAAATATTTATTTTTAAATAAACAAATAAAACAACCAAAAGCTAAAAGGTCTTACGAAAGATTCTGACCAAAATTCTTTATCACAAATAAACATCTATCTAAACATAGCATACTAAGTACCAATATAACCATAAAATCTATCTAAGTCTTAAGCTAAACGTAATTCTATCGACCTAGAAATTATATAGTAAATAGACAACTTCTCGCATTATTCATTCTCACTTCCATCTGCTTCGACTCATCACCATAAAATTGAAAATTGATAGAGATAACGTATCATAAATATACTCAGTGAAAAATAATGCACTTATTTACATATACAATACATTCTAATATTTTATATTGTCACATAAACAAATTTAATATCCATGAAATAATATATACCGTGACACCTTATTATTCAATGAGGTCTTAATAATATCACAAAAACTCTTGTACATCCATTCGTACTGTACGAACGGATAAAAGTTTCATTATTCTTAACAAAAATATAATTTACACTAAAGAAAAATATCATATGTTTTTTACACTGTAATTTGAAAGTATAATTTATATTTAAGAAAAGTATCATTTGTTTTGAAGAAAAGTATCATTGTCCGCACATACGGACGTCCACAAATGAGGCCACCTCTAATAATATATAATACTATGAGGGAGTGTTTACTTTTCATGATTAGTATTTTGAATGATTGATTATTTGATGGATTAAATGTGTGATAAGATAATTTTTATCGATCAATCATTTGTTTGCTACAAAGGATTAGTGAAGGATTAAAATTGGGATAAATAATTCTCCCTTTATTTGGAGGATTATTTAAATCCTACTTATATTCGTTGGATTAAAATTAATG
This sequence comes from Salvia rosmarinus, assembly GCA_036937905.1. NCBI lineage: Eukaryota > Viridiplantae > Streptophyta > Magnoliopsida > Lamiales > Lamiaceae > Salvia > Salvia rosmarinus. The sequence continues at coordinate 43,515,711 of CM072818.1, read as the reverse complement.
AATAAAAATTCAAAGGATTAAAATAATCCCGGACTTTAGGATATCCTTAAATATTAATCATTAAAAGTAAACACTTGATTAGATTGGAATAATTTTATCTATCCAACCTAATCATACAAAGTAAACACTACCTGAGACTTTAATATTCAGTAATGTCTTAATAATAATATTATGATACCATGTAATCAGTGAGATCTTAATATGCATATTGAAAACATACAATATACTATGAGAACATATACGAACATAAATATTGTGAGGTCTTGATAACAATGACATATAACCATATAAATTATATGAAAATAAGGATAATATAGATCACAAGTATACATTTTTCCAAAATTAAACTTGATGTGAAGTCTGAGGATCCTATCTGCGTTTAACCAAAACGATAACGGCGGCTCTCCTCCAAAGTGTTTAATCACATTTCTTTCTCCAAAAACAGAGTGTCCAAATTGCAGTAGGAACAGTTATATTTATAATTGTTAAAAACACAGGAAGTTTTCATTTGCTTGAATTGTAATCAAAGTGAAATTCTACGAGTTTGAAACTTTGGGATATACTTTACAAAATTTGTAAATTTTTATCCTACATGAACAAGAAGAAAAATTAGCACATGTTTCAAGAAATTAAAAGAAAGAGTCTAGATCTTGGTAACTTTAAATTGATATAAACATCGATAAAGTTTTGGATTAGACCATCACTTTGACTTGTTATGGATGATGATTATATGAGATAACCCAATATTTTTCACATCTTGGGTGGTGATAGTCTTGTATGTCGTGTTGGTTATCTATATCGAGTTCTCGATATTCGTTTAGAATGATGATATCCCTTAAGGAGTTCAAAATGTTTATCCTACTAAACCCTGTAGATTGAGTTAGCTCATGTACGATAATAAGGTTGAGTTGTACTACTTAAATAATTATTAAGAGATTAATTATTTTAATCAGTCAAAGTGCTATAAATAATAAATAGACACGCGATATCTTAAATACGGTGATTCGTAAGTCTAAGGACAAGTCCGACTAAACTTCAAAAATAAAGGGACAGTTCAATATAATGGAATGAATAAATGTTTATGAATTAATTTATGTTATGGGCTGAACATAAGATGATTAATTCAGTCTAAACCCATATTTATTCCATGTATCCGATCCCTGGACTGACCCATCAAGGCCGGTGGCTATGAAATATTAGTCCCCCATGTACATTGCGACTGTGTTTTGATTATTCTATTATTAATTTAATACACTTTCTAGTATATCGGATATCAAAAGATATCAAAATATTTATTCTAGAAAATAATTATCTTCAGGAAATAAGATAATTATTATATTTATTAGATGTGCCAGAATCCTATCACATTAGAATTAGTAAGGAGAGCACTATAAATACAGGATAAGAGAAAATCAGTAGTATCCTAATATTGCACTCCGATTTTCGAAAATCACATCTAAGGGGATAAAATTTGGTATTCACTATATATTGCTCTCACACATTTGGAATACAGTCTAGAAAATCAGAATTGGAGTCAGTCATTGATTACTTTTGCCAGATATTCAAAGGAAAAACTAGAAAACACATATGTATTGTAGTTAATTATATAGGAGCATGTTATGAATATAATTAATGTATGTAAATTAAACATCCAAGATAGATTCTCGGGAGCAAGAAAAATCATATTTCTCCATAATTGGTATCGATTCCCATACGAGCTGCGGGACGGCGGCGGGTCGATGGGGCGGCGTCTTGACTCGCAGCACAGATGCATAACATCGGCAGCAGGGCAACGAGCAGTGTTGGGATGCATGCTTGGGTGCATGCTAGACCCAGCTCGCACGTGGCCCAACCTATGACGCGTTTGATCTGACACGTTTTCCAGACCTAGATCCCTTTTTTTACTCAACCCGTTTTTTGACCCAGATCTGTTTTTTGATCCAAATCACTATTCTAATACAGATCCATTTTTTCGATCTAAATTTCAGTTTTATTGATTTCGGTCCATGCCCGAGCACGCGAGACTCGCTTCAAAGATTGAAGAAGATATGTACTTTGAAATTTTTTGTAATAAATTAGACAGTAACGTACATGATCCACGAAGGGGCCGTGATGAACGAATTTTATTTTACTTTATTATCGTTCAAATCATCTCGTAGATGTTTAAATTATGCAGTAGCATGCAATGTATGTTTAATTATGTAGAAGCATGAGATATATGTTTACGTGATTAATTGTGTTTAGTAAGCATGCTAGGTTTATCGCGTTTTGAAGCATGATTTAGAATTTTACGAGCACGTTTTACATGCTGAGTTCTAGAAAAATATGTTTAGGATTACGTGGTCTGCATGGACAAACCTTTTGAAATTGAAAAAAACTAAGCAAGAAACCAGATGTTTTAATTCTAAATTAAAATCGTCAAGACCTCCACAATTTGGTATCTAGACAAAATGATATGTACTGTGAGTAAACGTTCACACGCATGATTTGGTGACATTGTTTCATCATAAGTTTGTTAGATGAGATTTCTAAATTAAATATTTTAATCTATTGAGAAGTAGGAGTTTCATGCGTAAACGTCCATACACATGAATTGCATATGCGATTTTCACAAGTTCTCTAGAGATAGATGTAAAATGAGATGACAAACGAAATTGAATTGAAAGCGGTATGGTCCCGAAACTGTTCATTTTTATGTTACAAAAACCTTCTGAGTGCGCTAGCACTCACCCCAAATCTTTTCAAATGTTTTCACATATGGAGGACGATAAGACGGGCGACAATGAGAGGTAGGGCTGCGGGTCCCTTAATGTCTTCAGCTTCCGCATTATATATGTATATTGATGTTGTTGTGATGTATTCTTGTCCCTTCCTTTTGCACTCTGATTTGGGAACGCGATTTATTATGATGTTGTAATATGCTATGAGACTCTATAAGAGCATACTACATGGTTGGTCGGGTATAGACTGAATAGGGTGTATCTAGAAACACTTGTATTATTTCTTTAGTCAAATTCGAAGTGGAGTCTTAATCTATTTCTATATTATTCTAGATTCAAAACAAAATCATAAATAAAATAGATTCGTAGGTTTGATGCCTTGTCTACAACTCATGTTTGAAAGAAATATTCGATTACATAAAATCGACAAATGCAGTGGGTTAATGAAAAATTAACAGGCAAAAAATAGCAAAAAAATAAAGCTTTCACCATAACTTGTCTCAAACAAGAGAAAGAAACGAGTAAATTTATTTATAGATATTTCGACATATTCCCTATGCTAACTCGGTTCTTGAACTCTGGTCAACAAACAATACGAGTTGCCAAGTACATTGGTCAAGGTTTTGTGATTACCTTGTCCCATGCGAATCGTTTACCTGTAACTATTCAATACCCCTACGAAAAATTGATCACATAAGAACGTTTTCGAGGCTGAATCGTTAGATTTTTTTTGAAATATTGGATATTTTGATTGAATAAGGGGTTCTTTCGTATCAAAATCTCAACAATATTCATTCCTTAAAGTACTTCTTTCGGTCATTCATCGAAAGGAGACACTTGTTTGGAATTTGATGAAACTTCACATGTTTCTAGCCATTCACATAGTATCATCAAATGATACAAGTCTTGGATAAGAATCTACAACGCAAAAAAATAAATAAAAGGCACATTCTTTTTTTTATTCGAAACGCCCCGTGATCTTCACACCTACTGCACCAGGGATACCGTTATATGGCCCTCGTACTATGGTTTGGCCGAGGTTATCGACAAAAAAGATTTGTCTAAGCCACTTCGTTTCTTTTTGTCCAAGTCACTTCTTTTTTTGTCACGATTTTGAAACTCGGCGGATTTTCCTCTTACTATAAATTTCATTGTTGCCATTAGTGGTAAACTTGCTTTGGGAAAATACGAATTAGTAGTTTATATGCCATGGGAGGGTTACAATTATGAAGATGTGGTACTCATTAGCGAGCGTTTGGTATATGAAGATATTTATACTTCTTTTCACATACGGAAATATGAGATTCAGACTCATGTGATAAGCCAAGGCCCAAACAAGCACAATTGGAAAACGCAATACGACAGAGAGATGTATGCTGCGTTTGGGAAGGATGAATCTCTCCTGAAAAGGAATCTAATGATTCTCTCCCAATTGATTGGACCATAGGTGCGATGATTTACTTCACGGGCGAGGTCTCTCATTCAAGTCTAAGATGGCCCAGTTGCGTCAGGGAAAAGAATAGAAGTATCTGACTACTTCATGCATGCTCCACTTGGCTCGGGGGGATTTAACTCAGTTGGTAGAGCTCTGCTCTTGCAATTGGGTTATTGCTATTACGGGTTGGATGTCTAATTGTTCAAACAGTAATGATAGTATCTTGTACCTGAACCGGTGGCTCATTTCCTCTAAGAATGGGGAAAAGGACCGAAACATGCTACTGAAAGACTCTACTAAGAAAAAGATGGATTATCAAGAACGTAGATGAGGTAGGATGTGCAGTTGGTCAGATCTAGTATGGATTATACATGGACAGTAGTTGAAGTCGGAGGCTCTCCCAGGGTCCCTTATCTGAGACCCTGGGGAAGAGGATCAAATTAGCCCAAGCTTTTTTTTACGACCCCGGGCTTCAATATATTTCACAATCGAGAAATCTCTACTGCTGCAGGTTCTATTTGAGAACAATTAGTCGATCTAGATTTAAAGATTATTCTAGAAAATTTGTTGGTAGAATGGAAATAGTTGGGAGAAGAAGGTTCCACGAGGAATGAATGGGAAGATCGAAAGGTTGGAAGAAGAAAGGATTTTTTGGTTAGACGCATGGAATTGGCTAAGCATTTTCTTCGAACAAATATAGAACCAACATGGATGGTTTTGTGTCTATTATCGGTTATTCCTCACGAGTTAATACCCATCATTCGAGATAGATGGGGATAAATTAATTAGCTAAGATATCAATGAACTCTTTTGCTACATGCATTATGGTTGTCTATTCAGGTCTTGATAATTTAACAGATTATGTTGCCGTTGATATATATCTATTGGTGGACTTTTTGTCATCCCGACCCCCTTAGGAAATGTCCTAATTATAGAGAAGATATTGTCCGATTTTGTTTTCACATCTACTTGTTATGTATTTTTTACATATCTCTCATTTTTTTCCTGCTTCTTATTCCCCACCCTAGTCATTCTCCGACATCCGTGACTTTCCTCGGGAATTGGGGCGTGACAATCTCTTATTTGAGAAATTCGTATTCTCCCACATTCTTTTCTCTTTAAACCTCCGATCTGTAAGTAGCAATTTTAGCGGGGCTTGAATCTAAGATGGTCTTTGGGTTGGTCCAGCGCCACCTTCTCTCGATCGCATTTCCATTTCCATATCCAGTGCACGGTTTAAGGTCTCTGCATATGACATCAAGGTTGACTCGCCAATCGATCCTGATTCCTAACGTAAGCAAGCATGTAACAACTTTGCCATCTCCTCATCTGTTTCCACCTTATGAGGAGCATATTAGGCTAAGTTGCAAAATTCACGGTCATATTCCACCACGATCCTCTTTTCTTGCTTCAAGTTTGTGAACTCGATTTCTTTCAACTTGTGGTAACTTCGAGGTATATACTTCCAACACAATTGTTCCTTGAATTGCTCCCACGTGAAGTTCTCCAATTGTTCAGGTGAAAGGGTTTTCTAACAGGATTCCCACCAAAAATCAACAGGTCGTTTCAATTGGAAGGGTATGCACATTTGGTATTCTCAATCAGAGTACTCCAAGAATTTAAAAATTCGCTCTATAGCACGAACCCATTATTCAGCTTCAGCTGGACTACCAGCTCTATTAAAAGTTGGTGGATTTTGACAGAGAAAAAATTCTGCAATTCTACGATCGTTTCGGGGAGGTAAAGGTAGAAGTGAATTTTGGAGAGAATTTGCACTTTCTCACTCTTCTTCTTCAGAACTAGGGTTTCTACGTCTGGTGGCATACTGCATTGTAAATGAATTATTAAAAGTTGTAGTATGTACATGATTTATTAAGCGAGATAAAGTTCTCAATCAAACAAACAAGCTCGTATCTCAAATGATCTTTACAATTTTTAAACACAAGGTACTGGTAATAAAATAACACAATTGGATAACCAAATATTCACATATATAATCGGAGGAAAATTGTCTCTTGAGGATTTTTACACAAAGAGAAAATTTGTAATCGTAAAGTTTAGGCATACACGACGCCTCACATATCTATCTTTGCATCATCGACAAAACTATACTAGGTATAGCTCTCTGGGCGCGTTCTTCGTATCACTACCTATCTACTATGCATATCTAGTCTATATAAATACCTACACACTATTGTAATACCCGATTATTTAAAAGCTAATTACGATATTAATTTACGTAAATTAGAATATTATTATTATGATAATTTGATTATTAATATATCGAATAATGATTTCGATTATTGTTGGAATAATAAATTCCTATGTTTTATTCACAAGCGAGTGTGAATTGAGAAACACGAATATGTAACGTATTTCAATAGTATTATTTCTACGTCGATTACGTATCGATATTTAAATGCTCGTGATATTTTCTAAGTTTTTAAGCTTAGAATTTAATTCCATTATTATTGGAATAATTTAATAAAGTGACTACGGCTTTATTACGACCATTTTGAGATGAGTCGATAATTAACGTTTTGAGACGTTTCAAACGTTAACGTTTAGAGATGACTTGAGAATCAAGTCTAATGATTAAGGAATTATGATATTTAAATTCTTATGATTATTTTATATAATTAGAATATTATTTAGCATTAAAATAATGCTAGAAAATTTTGGAATAATATTTTGAGCAATTGTAATTCTCGAAAACACTAAATCGAGAATTAGGGTTTTTCTACCTATGGATTAATTCCAATAATGTTATAATTTATCATCTAAAACATATATTATGATATATATGTATAATTTGCATGAAAAATCAAATGTTAGCTCATAAGAAATGAAATAGCCGTGAACTATATTGAACAACACCATTCACGTCAATTTTGGAGCATGAATTGCTATGTTGTGAATTAATTCATGCAAGTGGTCTAATGTACACTATAACCAAGAAATTAACCAAGTGGATGGTGTGAGGCATGAAAGAGCCGAAAATGTTGACTATTTTCTATCAATTGAGCTTAAATTTTCATACCACTTGATTGTAAAATATTTGGGATAGAGTGTAATATATTTATACATGCAAGAAGCAAAGAAAATCAGATTTTCCTTCCTTCTTCATGTGGTGTCGACGGCAATGAAAAAAAAATGGTCAAATATGTTTGTTTTGTTCAAAAACTTTTCATATGTAGTAAATATTGTGTAAGAGATATTTAAATTAGTGATGTATGCATATGGTGACTCACAAAAATTATTTTTGTCTTGCTTCCTTTTTGTAATTACCGAGAGAGAGAGTGAGGAAGTTGTAGTGTGTAGTTTTAATTCATTTGATATTTATTAAGTGTACAACACTTTTCATTCCTCACTTCTTCAAACACACATTACCGAGAGCAAAGAAACCAAAGAACACTCTTGAGTTCCTCATTCCTTCTTCACAAAAACCTTGATACATAATCCTTTGCACTTTAAATCTAAGCCGTTAAAAAGGTTAGGAATCGTACGAGCTTCGATTATATCCTAAGTTTTTAATTTTCTAAAGGTTTGATCTTAGGTTTCAAGCATGGTTATTAATTATGAAAGTATGCTAAGCATGATACTTGTTTACAAATAATGTGTATTAGGATGATCTATGAGCATATAGCATGTTTAAAATTAAATTTATCATGTTATGAAATTATATGAGCATGGTGAAAATTTTAATGAATGATTTGAGAATGGATTGATGATTTATGATGAAGTAGAAGCTTATTGTGATTTTTAGGAAATTTATAAAATCTTATGCTTGGTTTTAAAACTACTTGAAAATAGGTAGAAATTGCTAAGTTGATGTACAATTTTAATTTAAGAAATGTAATAGCATATTGTTGATCTAGGGTATTGATTATGCATTACATGAATTTACTAGAATTATTTTTGATTATATGCTCAAATTTTTAAATAACCGAGAGCCTCTAAGCTTGAATTAAGCATGATCATGTTGATTCTAGTATGATATTATGATGATATAGTGATATACTATAGTGTAGAAGCATAGTATAATTTAATTAGAATTTTATAAAAATGTTTGATAATTATGGGAGGATTTTCGAGACCTATAGTAATACATAGGTGAAGTTCCAAAATTTTCTATAGTGATATTAATACATATTAATGATCATAGTGTAAAATAATACACTATATGAATTTAGAGGAATTTTGGAACAAGTTTGAAAATTTTGTTGTTATAATAGTGAGCTATATGTTGAAAATAAGGAATTTTAATTCCTTTTAATCAAGAATAATAATATATTATATGTCTAAAAATTATTTTAGACATAATTGAAATTCGAGAATTATTAAACATAGTATATTATGTTTACGACTAAACGTTATATTAAATAACGTTAGAAGCATAAAATAATGCTTAAAGTATTAAAGATTAATATTGAAGAAAATATTAATCAAGTTTATCGATTCACGTAAAAATCGATAATTAAAGCTTTATGAAAAGAAATCGATTGATATTGAATTTAGATATTAAAAATGCTATTTATTAAAGAATTATTAAGAAAAGTCAAAATGGTTGACTTTCAAAATTGACGTACGAAATACGTTCGTTAAATATGCTAATACGTGAAAAACGTATTACTTTTATAAGAATATCTCAATTGTGAGAAAAGATTTCAAAATTGAAATCATTTTATCGAATAACGTTATTATCGTTAATTATTTAACCAAAAGGTTGAAATGATCGTAGATCATATTACGTCTCTCTCAAGCACGAAATTGTTTTATTGAAATACGCGTTGAAGCGGCGTATTAAGATTTATTAAGACTTGAATTAGTATATTATTTATCAAAGTTGAATAAACTTTGAAAATCTCGAAAAACGTGCCAACGTACTAAACGTAAATTTTGCGTAAAGGTGGGACGTGAAGGCTCACAAGCAACGAGAAAAGAACACGCAGATCGAGAATTTACGTTCGAAAGTAGAGGTGGGCTTTACTATACTCGAACTGATAAACCTTTATCAAATGATTTATTTATGATGCTTTATTGCAAGCAATATTTATGAAATGAGTTATTTAATTACACGCCCAAAATATTTATGTTTTATGTATGTATCGAATCCATGATATTTGATGCATATTGTTGGGTAGCTCAACTTTATGACATACTTGAATTCGTATCCTTGTAGTACCCACAGCGATGATGGAAAATTAAATACATGTCGAGATGGCAAGGATTTTGTGTCTTGATTATTTGTATTTGTGTCTTTGAAAGGGTGCTCGACCGATCATGGCGTCGTGTGAGAGGCCTCCTCTCCAATGAGGAATGTGTTGGGTGAATTATTGTGGTGGATATGGATCATACATACGTGGAAAAATGCTTAGCCAAGCGATATTTATGGAAAATGACAGAAAATATTTAGTGAGCACGAGTATTTCAAATTAAAAACCTCGTGTGTTACTGTGATGGGGCAGAGTAATTCAAAATTGATAAATTATTTTGGCATGAGCCACTGAGTGCATTCTTGTACTCAGCCACCCTGCATATTTGTTTTAAATGTGCGATTGAGCGATGATGGTGATGGAGAAGTGATGTTGAGTAGTCGAAGTCTTTTGGTATTTATATGTTTGAAAGAAAGAAACCTTGGGTGCATATCGTCATATGTGCATTCACATGCTTTCCGCTGCATATTTTGAATATTATTGTATGTTGATGTTGACAGCCTATTCTGTCCAAACTATCGAACCTTCTGTTTAAGGACTTGTAGCCTTATATCTGTAAATTACTTTTGCCTTGTAAATAAGGTTGATTATCGAAGTTCGATAAGTATTATTTTGAAGTCTTTGATTATTCTTATTAAATGTGTTGTAATCACTGTTCCAAGCTCCAGTTCTCTCTAATCTGTCCTTTGGATTAGAGGGTCGTGACAGTGGTATCGAGGCGGTTGCTCGTTGAACCCTGACTTTCTTTCCAAAGTTAAGTCTAGATTGAGTCATTAGATTTCTAGAAATCATCTGACTATGCTCAACACTCCATCACATCCAGCTCAACCGAGAAAAATGTAAATTATTTTCTCATCTTTGAAAGCGAGAAATTCGAGATTTATGAATTTGATTTGCTGTCGATAGAACATTATCGACAAATGAAATGAAAAGGGAAATGTTGTGAATAACCATGAGTGGTTGGTTGGAATCGCAAGAAATGCGTATGTTAAAACGAGCTATGTTCGTCATATTTGAAATTTTATGTTCAATTCTTATGATTGTTTAAGATTAGTGTTTATGTTGTCCCAAAAGAAACATAGATGAAATAAGAAGCATGTTCACGAGTTACGAAAGAACCTAGAAGTACGAATGCACGAATTTCATCCCATTGCGAGAACGAAAGCAGAAATGGATTTGAAGAACTTCATTCCATTATGGGATTAGAAGGTTAAAAGCTAAAAAAAAAAACGACCTCGAAGTGATGACCTCGAAATGCCGACCTCGGAAGCATGACGACCTCAGAATGCCATGCAAAATATAAGCTAAGGTATTTGAGCTAGGCGGAGAGCTAAAAATAAAAGCTAAGGCATTTGAGCTTGACGGAGAGCTCAAAATAAAAGCTAAGGCATTTGAGCTAGGCGGAGAGCTCAAAATAAAAACTAAGGCAATTGACCTCGTCACCTCGTCAGCTCACCTCGGCGAGCTCACCTCGGCAAGCTCACCTCGTCAGCTCACCTCGGCGAGCTCACCCCGGCAAGCTCACCTCGGCAAGTTCACCTCGGCAAGCTCACCTCGGAAGCTCACCTCGGCGAGCTCACCTCGGCAGGCTCACCTCGTCACACCTCGGCGAGCTCACCTCGTCAGCTCGGCGAGCTCACTTCGGTAGACTCACCTCACCTCGGACAGTTCACCTCGGCGAAGGCAAACTGCTTCACACAGTGATTTTATTTTGCTCCGTTCTCCTTCGTTTGAACTCCGATTTGTGCACTGTTTTCGCCTACGTACTCCTAGCGCACTGTGCTATATTTCTTATGAAGGACCGAACCCCTTGTTCCTTCTCCAGAATTCACGAAATTCAGTACAGTCCACCTCGGCAAAGGCGAACTGCTCTGTGCAGTGTTTTTGTTTGGATCTGTTCTCTTTCATTCGGACTCTGATTTGTGCATGGTTTTCTCCTACGTACTCCTAATGGACTGTACTACATTTCTTATGAAGGAAAAATCCCCTGTTTCCTTCTCCAGAAATCACAAGAGCCAGTAGAGGCTAGCTCATAATTTTATAGAACTAGAATTTAGTTATGTGATAAGATTTTTTTATCTTTGCTAGATAGCAAGTTTCCTAGTATGGTAGGAAGCTACAACGTCGTTGTATATGAGAACAACTTCCGTATAACATTTATCATTTATCGAGGTGTTTGGATTGTTTATACGCTTTATAGACACTGTCCCGTTTATCCTTTTGCTTGATAGATCGTTGAGTTTAGTTTTATCTGTATCGGATATCTTTATTTTAGTTTGACTTTTGATCGTTGTGCATGACGAGTATGGCGGGACCCGACATATTACTAGGCGGAGGCTAGGACCGAGGGCCACCCCAACGGAGATTATTCATAGGTACCGTGGTAACCGGATGTGTTGGGAGATGATCTCGAGAGTTTCTCATGCACTACCTTCGCCATCGGAGGGGCGCACGAGCATGGAGTGATCGATTTCGATGGCGTGGCGCCTTCCCGACACCTTCTATGGATAGATCGGGAGGATTACGCACGGAAAGTGTCGAGATTATATCTACCGTCTGGTGGTGACTATGATCGATAATGCGGATCTATCGAGATTTGTAAGCCATTTGACGTCGTCTTACGCATCTGAGGGTAGCACCGGGGACCGTACCTCCGCCGAGGGAGTATACGTGGCGTGATGAGTCACCGAGTGGCTTTACTTGGAGGTACCTCGGTGAGTGGACCCTTTAGTACCCAGTTCACGGAGGGCGAGGGTAGGCTTGCAGTGAGGGCATCTCGACCCGAGCTTTGGGGATGCCAATGTTTCCCTTTGTCGATTGGACACCCCATACACCCACCTCTCCCGATCTTGCCGCCCATGACAGCGCCGGCACCACCAGCTGAGCCGTACCGACAGACGGCCAGGATGAGAGTATCTGATGATCGTGATGACCTCAGTCCGATCCGCGACATTCCTATGGTAGGGGATGATGGCGCGGGACCATCCAGAGTGTGCCGCCGTGAGAACGACTCAGACGATGACTCAGATGACGACTCCGATGATGATTCAGACGATGAGGAGGATCCTGAGGAGGATCAGTACGACGATGAGTGATACACCTGATGACCAGATTAGCTAGAACTTAGTCCGTATGTATATAGTTCTGTGTGTGTGTAGGTTGCTTTTGTGTTTTGAAAAAAAAAAGGGAAGTGAACACTAGTATTTTGTATTATCATGTAATCTCGTATGTTGTTATACGGGTTAAGCTTTTGAAATGCCATCTTATGTACATTATTTCCTTGTATTAACTGTTCGTACAAAATAGTCCTCTCTGAGGCACAATTTTCTGATGAATATATGATAACCCCGAAGCGGGCTTTTGCGGCAAAAATGATTTTTGTGATAAAGATGAATGGCTTGGTTTAAAGCTGCTTTACAAAAGGATTGTATGATGATATTATATATGTTAATTGTGAAAATAATTTTCAATATTTATCATGTGTTTAAACAACAGAATGCCGCCAAGAAGAGACCCTGCTCAAAGAGGTAGGGGAAGGGGAAGAGGTAGAGGCAGAGGAAGAATTCCTGTACCAGAACCTGCTAATATACCACAACCACCACCACCTCCACCCGATCGCAGGATCGAGGAATTATTTCTTAGGCAGAACCCACATTCTTTTGATGGGAAAGGAAGCCCGGATGATGCCGAGCAATGGATAAGGGCAATGGAAAAGATCTTTGATTTTCTTCGATGCACAGCGCAGGAGCGGCTGTCCTGTATTATCTTTCAACTGACAGGACCTGCAGACTTTTGGTGGGAAGCCCGACGGAAGATCTTACTGCAGGATCAGATGAATGAGTTCACTTGGGAAGAATTTAAAGGGAATCAGATGAGAAATACGTTCGAAAAGTTCTGACAGAAAAAGGAACATGAATTTTACAATCGAAGCAGAAGAAGATGTACATGACCGATTATGATCGCATTTTCTGCGATATATCCAGATATGCCCCTGATCAAGTGAATACGGATATGAAGATGGCAGAAAAATTTAGGTCTGGTTTGAGGTCAGAGATAAGAATGTCTCTAGCCAGCCATGGAGATCTGACTTACACCGAAGCTCTCGGACGAGCTTTGGACATAGAGGCAGCTATGCCAGAAGAGAAGACAACTCAAACACAGACATCGAATACAGGGGATAAAGGGAAGAGAAAATGGGACGGAAATTTTAGTAACAACAATCGGGGAAGTTTTGATAATACCAATAACAAACGGCCTTGGCAAGGAAACACGGTACCACAAGGGCAGGGATGGAAAAAGCCAGTCTTTTCCCCTCCGACGGGAGGACCACAAGAGCAGGCGAGGACAGGCGAGGATAACTCCTTGCCCGAAATACCAAAAGTTTCACAAAGGAGTTTGCCATTTGATAAATTGCTTTAAGTGCGGAATGAAGGGGCATTACACAAATAGTTGCCCGGGGATACATGCGGTGTCACGCCCAATTCAGGAAGGCACGGATGCGGGGTGTGATTAGGGGTGAGGTTAGAAGCGGGGAAGAAGGGATACATATAACATACATGATGAGAAGATGTGATCATGAAATCGCAACATCTCCTCTATAACTAGGACATATCACGAAGGGAGGGTGCACAAACAATCCACCAATGTAATAATATCGATATCATAACCTCGTAAAACATGATCTCGGTTTATTATAAGTAATGCAAGAAGGCAAAATAGCATTACATCCTCGTCAACTAGACCGATCGACCACATAGCATGCTCGTGTCGAGACTCACGTGAGAATAACATAACAAATCTTGTTCCCAATCGAAAGCAAATAAGGGACAAGAATACATAATTATCGAGTACGTATATAACACAACATCGCGGAAGCATAGCATGAAGAACCCGCAGCTCCACCCCTCGTGGCCTGCCCAGCCCTCCTCCATCCGTGAAAAGATTTGAAAAGAGTTTGGGGTGAGTACTAGCGCACTCACCGGGGTTTTATCATAAATCGAAAAGAATCATGAGGTCGTGTTCGAGCACTTACCTTAGAAGGTTTTAAAACGTAAATCCACTTCTAAGTAAGCAAAATAGATTTTTCATTTTTCGATACCTGATCCGTTATTACTGTTACTCCCATCATAGAACCATGAACCACGGCTCGGAACGTATCCCGCCAGCCCATCACATGACATTCATTCGGCCGGAACATATCCAATCCCACGCCTTAACGTATCAAGCCGGCTAACTCGGTGTGGACTTGAGGGTCAAACTCCGTCGAAACCATAACCACCTCATTACCTTTTTCGTGGACTTAGGGGTCTATTCCTTCGTAACCATAACCACGTGTTCGGGGTCTATCCCCTTATGATCAATACTCAAGATGGTGATCAACCCACCGAATAGAGATCCGTGCACAACCATGATAGAACCATATCTTGGATCAGAGAACAGTAATAATTTCACAAAACATTTTACGGCGTACATGTTTTATTTTGAAATATCAGAGTAAATAACTCAAAATAAGCATATATAACCCAACCTGAACAGACGAAAACGTCAACCGAGAGATATCTACGGATCCGATGACTTCACCGATCGCACTGGTAGGTACCTGGTAACAAGACGGAACAACTTTTGGGGTTACTTCCCACAAAGCAAAGCAACAACGTGATCCAAACGACGATCGTAGCAAAATTAGGGTTTTCGACTTTCTGAACCCACATTTGGCACTCTCCGGGTTTTCAAATCAACTCGATGCAGAAGGGAAATATATTCAGGGCATCAAGACCAATAATAGGGTACTTTCAAAATATGCATGCATGCAAGTTGACTCAAATCTTAGCAGCGAAGAAGCTTCAAAAATCGATGCCTATCCTCAGATCTAGGATAAACCATCCAAAATCGATGCATGAAAATGGAAACATAAGCAATATGCATAACGACGAACATGGAATGACAAACGACGTTGAAAATGGATAACCCGGCATGTCTTCCTTTAGAAAACTCAAGCAATGGAAAACATCCCGACATGCGTAAACGCGAAAAAGCGAAAACGGAATCGGTATTTTAGTAGAATGCATAGCCGAACTCAAAACCTAAAGGACCAGAGCTGTGCAAAGGTGGCCGGTCGACCAACGACTCCGCCGCGCGGCGATTCGGTGAGCTTTGCTTGAAGCCAAATTGGCCGGCCTCCGGCCGTTATCCCGTCCCGTCCCTTTAGATTCCCGAGTTCTATGCTATACGATCTACTAAAAGGCGGAATCAAAACAAGAAAAGGACAAAAACAGAAAAACGGGCTGCCCGGGGGGTGGTTGATCGGCGGTGGTGGCTCGGCGGCCTGACAATGCGCCGCCACCGAGCCTCCCGGCCGATCCCCACTCCTCCAGTGACTCAGCAGCAGCACTGAGCTGCTCGGCTCTTCCGTAAACACAGAGAGACGAAGGAAATGAACGTTGAAAATGAAGGCCCTAGCCTCCTATTTATAGGAAAATTCGGTCAAGCATGTGCTTCACACAAGTGGCTTTTTCGAAAACGCAAAAAGCGACGCAACTTTTGCAAACGGACTCCAAATTTAGCAAACTTGGTACCCATGGACACGAAATAAAATACCGGACACAATGACTATAAACAAGATATGCTTTTAAAAGACCAATGAAAAGTCCTGCCGATAACTTCCTGAGTGCCAAACCTTCATGGGTGGTCGAAAACTCAGATACTTAGTGTCTATGAATTAGTCATAAGACACTCTTCACAACGCCGAGGTTTCGTGACGGTCGATCACCGAAACAAAAGTCAACCTTTGACCTTTTCTCGAAAAACATGCCATGCAAAATGAAGCTTAAAAAGACGGGTATTACATCCTCCTCCTTAGAAAAATTTCGTCCCGAAATTTCAAACACGTGGAGAAAACAACTCGTGTATCGAGCCTAAACTTGTCGTCCAACTCCCACGTAGCTTCTTCCTCTCGTGGTGATTCCACAATACCTTCACCAACGGAATCGCTTGTTCTCAACTCCTCGACTTCGCTCCAAGATAGCCACCGGCCTTCCTCGTAACTCGGATCCCGAGCAAGAACCACTGGTCATGCTTGATCACGTGTTTTGGGTTGAACACGTATTTTCTCACCGTGAAACGTGAAACACGCCGTGAACATCTCCGATGCTAGGTGGCAAGCTAACCTATAGCAACGGGCCTATCCTCTCAAGAACTTCGAAGGTCCAATGAACCTTGGTCGAATTTACCTCGCTTCCCAAAACGAACGACTCTCTCATCGGGAAACCTTAAGAAAACGCGATCTCCGATCATGAATCAAGATCCAGACGACGCTGACATCGCATAGGACTTCGCACCCTGCGCTTCCTTGATCCTTCGCTGATCCGATCGATAACCTCGACCGTCTGTTGAACCATCTCTCGTCCTAACATCTTCCTCTCGCCCACTTCGTCCCAATAAAGTGGCGATCGACACTTCCTTCCGCATAACGCTTCATAGGGAGCCATTCCTATGGTGGCACGATAATCGTTGTTATAGGCAAACTCTACCAAAGGTAGTATCTCTTCCCACTTTCCTCCTCTATCGCCACGATCGCCGCAAAGATATCTTCCAAGACTGAATCGTTCTCTCCGATCGACCGTCCGCTTGAGGATGGAATGCCGTACTAAGATTCGACTTGGTCCCCATGGCTTCCTCGCAGACTCCTCCAAAACCTCGACGTGAACCTCGGTCACGATCCGACGAATCGATACCGCACACCATGTAACCGCACGATTTCCTTGACATAAAGTCGAGCAAGCTTATCCAACCCGCACGTCATCCGGATCGGTGAAATGAGTCGACTTCGCCGACCATCGACGACAACCCATATAGCGGTGTTTCCTCTCACGACCTTGGAAAACTCACCACAAAATCCATACCGATATGATCCCATTTCCACTCGGGATTGGTAACGGTTGCAACAATCTGACGGATGTTGGTGTACGTTTTCACTTGCCGACACCAAACAACGCTCCACAAACGCGGCTACATCCTTTTCATCCCTTCCTACCAAAAGTTCCTTTTAAGGTCTCTGACATTTTGGTGCTTCCGGACGAGTCAGATATCGGTGCCTCGTGAGCTTCACTCATGATTTTATCTCTCAATTCCTATTGAGTGGCACACATAACCTTCCTCGGAATAGTAACGCTGTCCTTTGCTTCCGTGAAACCCTTGCTATCTTCTAGCCTTGCTTTCAAACGCATCTTTTCCAAGAACTCATCTCCTCGTTGCGCACTCACGATGGCTTCTCATCGACCCATCTTTCTTCTTGACGAGTAATCGGCGCTCCCCACGGCGACACGCTAGGTTGGATAAAACCCATCCAACGCCTCCAGAATCGCGCTTTCGCTTGCAATTCTTTAGGTGCCATTCTATATGGTGCCTTTGATACTGGCGCTGCTCCTGGTTCCAAATCAATAGTGAATTCCACTTGTCTATCAGGCGGTAAACCTGGCAAGTCCTCGGGAAACACGTCCGGATATTCACACACCATCGCTCCTTCTTGCAATCGTTTATACTGTTCATCGTGCCTCGTCAAACTTACCAAGAAAGTTTGATGACTTCCTTCCCGATCATCCTCACGCCTTCGGTCGAGATCATTAACGCAAACACCCATCCTTATGCCGTGGAAACAAACTTCCACTCCTTCGGCTGTTCGAAAAGCAACTTCTCTCTCGAGACAACGTATAGTTGCCATGTGCTTTTCCAACCAATCCATGCCAAAGATGACATCGAAATCTTCCATTCCGATGACATGCAAATTGACAAAGACCTTCGCTCACGTTTTTCTACTTGGTTACGCAAATCTCTTTTGCTTTTAGCACTTCTCGACGGGATGCTAATTTCTGTACTCGTGATTCCTGGGTACCAAACCCAACCTCTCACACGCGATTTTCAAACGAAGAATGTGAGGCTCAGATCAAACAAAGCGAAACGGTATATCACTCATATGGATTATACCGCAAGATTTCCGGAGCTTGAGCTGCTTTCGTTGATTCAGCGCGACACCCTTGCTTGCTGCGGTGGCCTTTGGTTTGTCGGCCTAGGGTGACCTCCTGCTCCGTTGTTTGTCCTCGGCGGAACATGATTACGCCTCTGCGGAGTCTGGATCTTTGCCTTCTTCAAGGCCGCACGTCCGCCTCCTAACGGACAATCTCGAGCGTAATGTCCGGACTTCTTACAACGATAGCACTCGGTGCTACCTTGCTGCGCTCGCCGAAATGATTCCTTTGGCATTTCGGCACCGCGGTTTTCACACCGCCGCATGGGTTGGAAATTCCTTCCCAAGGTTGCCTTTCTCTCTCTTGAATGCCTTGATTCCTCGAATCATCGGACCGCTTCTGGTTCCCTCGAACACCGATCGCCTTTCCTCGATCATCCCATTTCCTCTTACCTCTTCCTCCGCCGATGGCTGTCCGGTGGCATCGTTCTTTCTGAGGTAACATTGACTCAATGTTTAACGCCTGTTCAAGGATCGCGATACGCCGATCTCCCCGATCGACGAGCGAAATTCGATCTCGGCCTGAGTCCTCTCTCGAACTCGCTCGCCTGGCAACCTCGGTGCCGACCAGTGCACGTAGCATAACGTGATGCATTTATTGAACGAGCGATCGCATTCTCGGTGGCCGTCCTTCTCCTCGACGAAGATTCCGAACTCGTTTTGCCTTCTGCGCGTAAACGCCAGCACGTATTTTCCATGAGTTCTTCCTGAAATCTTCCCACGATACCTTGCCCATCGCCCCGGTGTTGGGGTCCTCCTCACGGATTCCCACCGTAAATCGGCCTCATCGGTTAGGCGAAAGATCGCGCAATTCAGCTTTTTCCGCTTCTTCGCACCGATGTATTCAAGATCCTTCGGTGGATCGTATCCAGTTCTCAACGTCGATCGGTTCGCCGAGACCGTCGAACGTAGGGGGATTCTCGCCTTGAAAACTCTCGATCGCATGCCGCCGAACCAAAGGTGGTTCCCGGCTTCTTCCACGTTATTGTTCCTCCGATTCCTTGTTCTCGGCATTCGCATCGACGTTTGAAACATTAGAAACGCTTTCGCATAGATAACCGTATCATCGCATAACATATATCATCACCCATAGCACATATCATCACATATACCACATATCACGCACGATCACATATAATCATGCAATCATGTCAACATATCATCGTTATGCATTTCACATAACATCATCACACATCACATAGATCATATATCATCATGGCATAGCTCATATCACATATAAGCATCAAAACATAAACATCCTGTCATAGACAGCGTTAGTATCAGTAATATTTAGTGTCCATGAAGGATCACAAAATACAAGATCAAGGTATGTCACCAAAAAGGTCGATGTGAGCAAAGAATCGACTCGGTCATCACAAAGATGCCGCTCGTCCATGCTTCTAGCGAGATCTGCGACTGCCACCGTACACCGACTACCTAGATCCTCGCCTCCATATCCATCCACTATTCCCCGCCGTCCCAGCGGTTCCATTCTCGCCTCCTCATCTTCCCTTCCTTCCAATCGGGGCTTGAATTTGGGCCGCCGCTTGTAAAAGCGATCTGCATGGAAGCAAGCCTCGTGGGTATGATCCCATCCAAGCCGTGCTCGATTGCTCGAGTATCGGTGAAAGCCGTGCTCGAGTCCTCGCTCGCGCTGCCTCTTCCTCAATGTGCCCGACCTCGTCGAGTCATCGGCTATCTGGATCACCGTCCTCCGAATCCTCACTATCCTCCTCGCTCTCATCGGGTCCTCCTCTTTCCTCGTAGTCGCCTTCCACGGATGCCACCGACACGCTTTGCGGCATGAAGATTCGATTCGGGCTTCTTCTTCGCCACCGCTTGACGGACAATATCTCGTCCCGGAAGTTCCCGCCTCAAAGTCATTTGGATCCTCCGGAAGGTAAGGATTGTCGATGGAGGTGTAGTGATCGTGTATCTTGTTGCACCGGCGATCGCTCGATTGATGGTTGTTCTCCCAATGGCTCTTCGGAACATCATCCCTATCATCGATCTGGATCGGTCCTCGAGGTGTCTCGCAACCACATCCTCCTCGATGGTATACCTCGGTGGTCTGCCCACCGCTCCATACTCGAGCAGCGAACTCAAGAAATTCCAAGGTAAGGTGCCTCGTGATAGATCCCGCCTCAACAACACATGTCCTTTCCGCCCATGGTTGCCAACCTGCTGGTAGCCTCTCGTCATCCGATAGTAGGCCTCGATTCGACACTTTCCCACCGCTCTCGAACCTTTCTCCATAACCCAACAAATCTTCCTGAAATACTCCCAACGGCTCATGAATATTCCGGTACATTCCACGAATTTACTTGATATGCTCATCCATTCTCGTGAGATCTCAACCAACGTTGTGCGGGCCATCAATATCCATAAACCTACATGTTAGTTCACCATAAAACAACAACAAATATTCACGTTTCCTTTACCATCCCGGTCATCCGGGTAATCATGTCTCATACACATGTTCATTTCAACACATATCCATATCAATATCGGTATTTATCACGTAAGGAAATACAGATTCACTTACAAGCACTCGCTTATCAAAATAAACAAGATTTTCAATCAATAACATATTGCTATGTAAACACATGACTTACATCAACCATACGTGATCACATCAATCACATCATATCATATAAACGATTTTCATATCACGACCACACAGCCCTTTTGTTCCATCAACAATCACTTCCACATCCACATCACCATCCAACCACATCTCATCCACATCACGCTTACATCACGTAAACTCTTACCAGCCAAAACACATGAAACCAAGATCATATCAAGCATCACGTAGCCACATAAAGCATCGGCAATAAACACATACCTCATCCCCTTTTAAAGGAGGTGGATGACGGTGAGTGAGGGTAGTCAGACTGATAAATGTTTAGAAGAACAAGTTCTAAACACTCAATTTCAAGAACGCATATGATATAAAGCAAATGAACCGCTTTGATATCAAACCATATGACACATACCCAAAGCGGAAAAATCGCTCGATACCATGCTGGTATCGATAATAAAGATAGATGTCGTACAAGAACACCGCCTCGATACAAGTCGTCACGCCCAATTCCGAGGAAGGCACGGATGCCGGGTGTGATTAGGGGTGGGGTTAAGCGGGGAAGAAGGGATACATATAACATACATGATGAGAAGATGTGATCATGAAATCGGGCAAGATCTCCTCTATAACTAGGACATATCCTCGAAGGGAGGGTGCACAAACAATCCACCAATGTAATAATATCGATATCATAACCTCGTAAAACATGATCTCGGTTTATTATAAGTAATGCAAGAAGGCAAATAGCATTACATCCATCAACTAGACCGGTCAACCACATAGCATGCTCGTATCGACGACTCACAAAGAATAACATAACAAATCTTGTTCCCAATCGAAGAAAGCAAATAAGGGACAAGAATACATAATTATCGAGTACGATATAACACAACATCGCTGGAAGCATAGCATGAAGAACCCGCAGCTCCACCCTCGGCGCCCGCCCAAAATTCTCCTCCATCCGTGAAAAGATTTGAAAAGAGTTTGGGGTGAGTACTAGCGCACTCACCGGGTTTTATCATAAATCGAAAAGAATCATGAGGTCGTGTTGAGCACTTACCTTAGAAGGTTTTAAAACGTAAATCCACTTCTAAGTAAGCAAAATAGATTTTTCATTTTTCGATACCGATCCGTTATTATCATATTCCCATCATAGAACCATGAACCACGGCTCGAACGTATCCCGCTAGCCCATCACACGACATTCATTCGCCCGAACATATCCACCGGTCCCACGCCCTAACGTATCCATCGGCTAACTCGGTGTGGACTTCAGGGTCAAACTCGCCGAACCATAACCACCTCATTACCTTTTCGTGTGGACTTCCGGGGTCTATCCCCTTCAGAACCATAACCACGTGTTCGGGGTCTATCCCCTTATGATCAATACTCAAGATGGTGATCAACCCACCGAATAGAGATCCGTGCACAACCATGATAGAACCATATCTTGGATCAGAGAACAGTAATAATTTCACAAAACATTTTACGGCGTACATGTTTTATTTTGAAATATCAGAGTAAATAACTCAAAATAAGCATATATAACCCAACCTGAACAGACGAAAACGTCAACCGAGAGATATCTACGGATCCGATGACTTCACCGATCGCACTGGTAGGTACCTGGTAACAAGACGGAACAACTTTTGGGGTTACTTCCCACAAAGCAAAGCAACAACGTGATCCAAACGACGATCGTAGCAAAATTAGGGTTTTCACTTTACGAACCCACATTCGCACTCTCCGGTTTTCAAATCAACTCGATGCGTAAGGAAATATATTCGTGGCATCAAGACCAATAATAGGGTACTTTCAAAATATGCATGCATGCAAGTCGACTCAAATCTTAGCAACAAGAAGCTTCAAAATCGATGCTATCCTCGATCTAGGATAAACCATCCAAAATCGATGCATGAAAATGGAAACATAAGCAATATGCATAACGACGAACATGGAATGACAAACGACGTTGAAAATGGATAACCCGGCATGTACTTCCTTTAGAAAACTCAAGCAACGGAAAACATCCCGACATGCGTAAACGCGAAAAATGTAAAAGCGGATCGGTACTTTAGTAGAATGCATAGCCCGAACTCAAAACCTAAAGGACCCGTGAGCCAAAGGTGGCTGCCGGCCACCAAACGGCGGCCAACAGCTCACGGCGGCGGCGGCGATTCGTGAGCTTTGCTCATTAAATTGGCGACCTCGGCCGTTATCCCGTCTCCGTCCCTTTAGATTCCCGAGTTCTATGCTATACGATCTACTAAAAGGCGGAATCAAAACAAGAAAAGGACAAAACAGAAAACGGGCTGCCCGGGGTGGTTGATCGGCGGTGGTAGCTCGGCGGCAATGGCGCCGCCGAGCCTCCCCGCCGATCCCCACTCCTCCAGCTGACTCCGCATGCAGACTGAGCTGCTCGGCTCTTCCGTAAACACGTAGAGATCGAAGGAAATGAACATTGAAAATGAAGGCCCCAGCCTCCTATTTATAGGAAAATTGATTGCACAGCAATGCTTATAAGCTTTCCTTTTTCGAAAACGCAAAATGACGCAACTTTGCAAACGGACTCAAATTTAGCAAACTTGGTACCCATGGACACGAAATAAAATACCGGACACAATGACTATAAACAAGATATGCTTTAAAAGACCAATGAAAAGTCCAGCTTTTTCGATAACTTCCCTGAGCGAAACCTTCATGGGTGGTCGAAAACAGATACTTAGTGTCTATGAATTCGTCATAAGACACTCTTCACAACGCCGAGGTTTCGTGACGGTCGCATCACCAAACAAAAGTCAACCTTTGACCTTTTCTCAAAAACGTGCCATGCAAAATGTAAGCTTAAAAGACGGGGTATTACACACGGGACAAGGGAAGGCTAAATCACCGGCAATGCCCAACCCCTCGTATTATTCGGTTTTCAAATTAAAGAATACCACTACAACAACAATGGCAACAACCTCAACAAAGAATCATAACGACACCACCGCGCGCGGCGAATCAAGAAGAACGCCAACAAAGCAGCAGCCACAACAAAATCAACAGAGACAAGCGCCTGTCGGCCTCGGCCGCCAAGCCGAGCATATGCTCGCACCGAGGCAAAATGAACAAAACCGAAACTCGCGTGTATGGGAACACTTCTCAACGCACTGCTATACTTTTGTTCGACACGGTGCATCACATTCTTTTGTAGCAAGAACATGTGTAGATCTATTAGAACTTAGATCCAAAAAGCAAACCAGATATGAAAATCTCTTCACCCATAGGAGGGGTTATGACAGCTCATATTTGCTCGAACCTAGAGTTGAACTTAGATCACTTAAGGTTCGACAAATAACTTAAACATAATACCCATGGGTGATGTAGATATAATTTTGGGAATGGATTGGTTAGCATAAAATCATGCTACGATCTGTGTAAAGAAAGGAAAATTTCATTCCATTTTCACGGCAAGAAGCTACAAGCTTTTACTAATCAAGATGGGAAAGAAAATTCGATTATATCCGCTACCAAGGTAAAAAGAATGATAAACAAGAAAGGAAGTCGCATTCCTTGTTTATCCGAATGGGAGGATAAAGCGGAGATAAAGATCAAGATGTGGAAATGGTTCGGAATTCCTGATGTCTTTCCAAACTTTACCGGATTACCCCCGACAGTGGAATTCACCATCGACCGGAACCGTGATCGCCCAACGTCGAAGGCACCGCATGAATGGCTCCAAAGGAACTCAAGAGTTGAAAATACAAATTCGGGAGTCGTTAGACCTAGGTTTTATCGCACCTAGCGTCTCACCGTGGGCCGCGGTCTTATTCGTCAAAAGAAAGATGGTTCCTTAAGGATGTGTATCGATTATCGGGAACTAAATAAGTTAACGCTAAGAACAAATATCCATTGTCAAGGATTGATGATCCATTCGACCACCATGCGAGAGCAAGAGTATTTTCAAAGATTGATCTTAAATCGGGATACTATCAGCAAAGTACGACCCGAGGATATATCCAAGACGGCATTCCGAACTAGATACGGGCACTATGAGTTTGTGGTTGTGTCGTTTGGACTAACCAATGCGCCTGCAATATTCATGGATCTTATGAATAGGGTGTTCCATCCATACCTGGATAAATTTGTCTTAGTCTTCATAGACGATATTCTCATCTATTCGAAAAATGAAGACGAACACAAGGAACACCTCAGGACAGTGCTGCAAACTTTGAGAGATGAACAACTTTTTGCTAAGTTTAGCAAATGTGAATTTTGGCTAAAGGAAGTAATGTTCCTTGGACACATTGTGTAAGCCGAAGGGATTAAAGTTGATCCACCAAAGTAAAGCGGTCCCAAGAATGGAAATCGCCAAAGACACAAAATGAGATTAGAAGTTTCTTGGGATTAGCGGGTTACTATCGGAGATTCATTGAAGGATTCTCAAAGATAGCAAGACCAATAACCCAATTACTCAGAAAAGGAATTAAATTCACATGGACTGATGAGTGTGGTAATTTCGGATACTAAAAAAGTTAACTCATCGCCTCATTAGCGATTCCGGAGGCGATAAAGAGTACGTGGTCTATACAGATGCTTCTAAAAATGGATTAGGCTGTGTTTTAATGCAAAATGGAAAAGTGATAGCCTATGCATCTCGACAACTTAGACCGCATGAATTGAATTATCCAACACATGATCTGGAACTAGCAGCAGTAGTACATGCCCTAAAGATATGGAGACATAATCTCTATAGAGTAAGATGTGAAATCTTTACCGATCATAAAAGTTTGAAATACTTTTTCGAGCGTAGAGATCCGAACATGAGACAAAGAAGATGGCTCGAATTGGTAAAAGACTACGATCGTGGTATAAACTATCACCCGTAAGGCGAACGTTGTAGCCGATGCCTCGAGTCGTAAGAGTCAAAACAAATTGGGATGTCTCTTCACAAATGAAGAAAAACTCATTGAGGAGTTCGAAAGGATGAAGATCGAATTGATTGAACAACCGAGACGATCATGAGTTGTATTGCTACACTCACTCGACGCCCCGATTTAAGGAAAGAATCCGAAGGACAAAGGATGGAGGAAAAGTTAAAAAGCAAGAGTCAAAGTAAGGACGGAGGGGTCAAGAATTTTCAAGAAGCACCAGATAATGCTTTATTATTTGAAAGAAGGTTGTGTATCCCGCATAACAACAATCTTCTAATGAAATCATGAGTGAAGCTCATGACACCTATCTGACCCGTCCAGCGAGACTAAAATGTACCAAGATTTGAAGAAAAAGTTCTGGTGGGAAGGTATGAAAAGAGACATAGCCTCTTTTGTAGAGCGCTGTCTTGCTTGTCAAAAAGTAAAAGCATTACACCAACGTCCTTACGGAAAGCTACAGCCTTTGGGAATACCCGAGTGGAAATGGGAAGATATAGCTATGGATTTTGTTACGGGTTTACCAAAGTCTAAGAGAGGGAACACTGCTATATGGGTAGTAGTGGACAGACTCACCAAATGTGCACATTTTCTGCCAATTCAGATTACACACGGATCTGATAAGCTAGCCCAGCTGTATGTAAAAGAAATTGTACGCCTACATGGAGTACCGAAAACTATCACATCTGATAGAGATTCAAAGTTCACTTCAAGATTCTGGACTAGCTTGCAAAAAGAATTGGGCACGGTTAAATTCCAAAGATAACTTTTCACCCTCGCATCGATGGACAATCGGAAAGGACGATCCAAACACTCGAAGATATGTTAAGAACAGTAGTGTTGGATCGAGGTGAAAAATGGGAAGAGGTTTTACCCCTCATCGAATTTGCTTACAATAATAGTTATCAAGCGACGATCAATATGGCCCCGTATGAAGCGTTATATGGAAGAAAATGCCGATCACCGCTTTACTGGGATGAAGTGGGTGAAAGAAGAATCTTAGGGCCTGACGCTATAAGCGAAATGATTGAGATCGTTCGCCAAATTAGACAAAGAATAAAAGATGCTCAAGATAGACAGAAGTCTTACTCTGATACGCGAAGATCTGAGCTACATTTCGAAAATGGAGATAATGTCTTTTTGAAGGTCTCTCCATCTAAAGTGA
Source organism: Salvia rosmarinus (assembly GCA_036937905.1). Classification (NCBI taxonomy): domain Eukaryota; kingdom Viridiplantae; phylum Streptophyta; class Magnoliopsida; order Lamiales; family Lamiaceae; genus Salvia; species Salvia rosmarinus. Next base: position 43,488,653 of record CM072818.1, on the reverse strand, counting down.
TTATAAGGTTTGGAGTTAAGGAAAAGTTAAGACCCCGTTTTATTGGACCTTATGAAATCCTAGAAAGAATAGGCCCAGTCGCCTATAAGTTGGCTCTTCCGCCAAGCCTAGGAAACGTACACCATGTTTTTCACGTGTCACAACTCCGAAAATACGTGTACGATCCGAAGCATGTGATCCATCAAGACGACGTGATCCTCAATCCAGATATGAGCTATAATGAAGAACCTATGGCTATTCTAGACCACAAGGTTCAGCAATTGAGAAACAAGTCAATTCCACTAGTCAAGTCTTTGTGGAAACATCATGAACAAGAGGAAGCCACGTGGGAGCTTGAGGATGCGATGAAAGAAAATACCCGATCTTTTACGAGGTATGTAAATTTCGTGATCTAAATTTCTTTAAGGAGGTGGAATGTAATACCCAGTTATTTAAAAGCCTAATTACGATATTAATTTCAGAAATTAGAATATTATTATGATGATAATTTGATTATTAATATATCGAATAATGATTTCGATTATTGTTGGAATAATAAATTCCTATGTTTTATTCACAAGCGAGTGTGAATTGAGAAACACGAATATGTAACGTATTTCAATAGTATTATTTCTACGTCGATTACGTATCGATATTTAAATGCTCGTGATATTTTCTAAGTTTTTAAGTTTAGAATTTAATTCCATTATTATTTGAATAATTTAATAAAGTGATTATGGCTTTATTACGACCATTTTGAGATGAGTCGATAATTAACGTTTTGATACGTTTCAAACGTTAACGTTTAGAGATGACTTGAGAATCAAGTCTAATGATCAAGGAATTATGATATTTAAATTCCTATGATTATTTTATATAATTAGAATATTATTTAGCATTGAAATAATGCTAGAAAATTTTGGAATAATATTTTGAGCAATTGTAATTCTCGAAAACCCTAAATCGAAATTAGGGTTTTTCTACCTATGGATTGATTCCAATAATTTTTCCTATGATATAATTTATCATCTAAAACATATATTATGATATATATGTATAATTTGCATGAAAAATCAAATGTTAGCTCATAAGAAATGAAATAGCCGTGAACTATATCAACAACACCATTCACGCCAATTTTGGAGCATGAATTGCTATGTTGTGAATTAATTCATGCAAGTGGTCTAATGTACACTATAACCAAGAAATTAACCAAGTGGATGGTGTGAGGCATGAAAGAGCCGAAAATGTCGACTATTTTCATCAATTGAGCTTAAATTTTCATACCACTTGATTGTAAAATATTTGGGATAGAGTGTAATATATTTATACATGCAAGAAGCAAAGAAAATCAGATTTTCCTTCCTTCTTCATGTGGTGTCGACGGCAATGAAAAAAAATGGTCAAATATGTTTGTTTTGTTCAAAACTTTTCATATGTAGTAAATATTGTGTAAGAGATATTTAAATTAGTGATGTATGCATATGGTGACTCACAAAAATTATTTTTGTCTTGCTTCCTTTTGTAATTACCGAGAGAGAGAGTGAGGAAGTTGTAGTGTGTAGTTTTAATTCATTTGATATTTATTAAGTGTACAACACTTTTCATTCCTCACTTCTTCAAACACACATTACCGAGAGCAAAGAAACCAAAGAACACTCTTGAGTTCTTCATTCCTTCTTCACAAAAACCTTGATACATAATCCTTTGCACTTTAAATCCAAGCCGTTAAAAAGGTTAGGAATCGAATGAGCTTCGATTATATCCTAAGTTTTTAATTTTCTAAAGGTTTGATCTTAGGTTTCAAGCATGGTTATTAATTATGAAAGTATGCTAAGCATGATACTTGTTTACAAATAATGTGTATTATGATGATCTATGAGCATATAGCATGTTTAAAATTAAATTTATCATGTTATGAAATTATATGAGCATGGTCGAAAAATTTTAATGAATGATTTGAGAATGGATCGAGATTTATGATGAAGTAGGTTTTATTGTGATTTTTAGGAAATTTATAAAATCTTATGCTTGGTTTTTAAAACTACTGAAAATAGGTAGAAATTGCTAAGTTGATGTACAATTTTAATTTAAGAAATGTAATAGCATATTATTGATCTAGGGTATTGATTATGCATTACATGAATTTACTAGAATTATTTTTGATTATATTCTCAAATTTTTAAATAACCGAGAGCCTCTAAGCTTGAATTAAGCATGATCATGTTGATTCTAGTATGATATTATGGTGATATAGTGCTATACTATAGTGTAGAAGCATAGTATAATTTAATTAGAATTTTAAAAAAATGTTTGATAATTATGGGAGGATTTTCGAGACCTATAGTAATACATAGGTGAAGTTCCAAAATTTTCTATAGTGATATTAATACATATTAATGATCATAGTGTAAAATAATACACTATATGAATTTAGAGGAATTTTTGGAACAAGTTTGAAAATTTTGTTGTTATAGCCGTGAGCTATATGTTGAAAATAAGCAATTTTAATTCCTTTTTAATCAAGAATAATAATATATTATATGTCTAAAAATTATTTTAGACATAATTGAAATTTCGAGAATTATTAAACATAGTATATTATGTTTACGACGAAACGTTATATTAAATAACGTTAGAAGCATAAAATAATGCTTAAAGTATTAAAAGATTAATATTGAAAGAAAATATTAATCAAGTTTATCGATTTGCGTGAAAAATCGATAATTAAAGCTTTATGAAAAGAAATCGATTGATATTGAATTTAGATATTAAAAATGCGATTTATTAAAGAATTATTAAGAAAAGTCAAAATGGTCGACTTTCGAAATCGACGCATTTAAATACGCTCGTTAAATATGCTAATACGTGAAAATGTATTACTTTTATAAGAATATCTCAATTGTGAGAAAAGATTTAAAATTGAAATCATTTTATCGAATAACGTTATTATCGCTAATTATTTAACCAAAAGGTTGAAATGAGATCAGATCATATTACGTCTCTCTCGAAGTACGAAATTGTTTTATTGAAATACGCGTTGAAACGACGTATTAAGATTTATTAAGACTTCGAATTAGTATATTATTTATCAAAGTTGAATAAACTTTAAAAATCTCGGCGTGCGCCAACGCATTAAACGTAAATTTTGCGTAAGGTGGGACATGAAGGCTCACAAGCAACGAGAAAAGAACACGCAGATCGAGAATTTACGTTCGAAAGTAGAGGTTGGCTTTACTATACTCGAACTGATAAACCTTTATCAAATGATTTATTTATGATGCTTTATTGCAAGCAATATTTATGAAATGAGTTATTTAATTACCTGCCCAAAATGTTTATGTTTTATGTATGTATCCAATCCATGATATTTGATGCATATTGTTGGGTAGCTCCCACTTTATGACATCTTGAATTGTATCCTTGTAAGTACCCACAAGGATGATGGAGAATTCGTATCCTGTGCCGAGATGGCAAGGATTTTGTGCACTGATTATTTGTGACTGTGTGCTGAAAGGGTGCTCGGCCGGTCATGGCGTCTGTGAGAGGAGGCCTCCTCTCCAGCGCGGAATTATTGTTGGGTGAATTATTGTGGTGGATATGGATCATACATACGTGGAAAATGCTCGCAAGCGATATTTATGGAAAATGACAGAAAATATTTAGTGAGCACGAATATTTTAAATTAAAACCTCGTGTGTTCTTGTGATGGGGCGTAGTAATTCAAAATTGATAAATTATTTCGCATGAGCCATCAGTGTATTCTTGTACTCACCGCATATTTGTTTTAAATGTGCGATTGAAATGATGATGGTGATGGAGAAGAGATGTTGAGTAGTCAGAAGTCTTTTAGTATTTATATGTTTGAAAGAAAGAAACATTGGGTGTATATCGTCATATGTGCATTCACATGCTTTCCGCTGCATATTTTGAATATTATTGTATGTTGATGTTGACAGCCTATTCTGTCCAAACTATCGAACCTTCTGTTTAAGGACTTGTAGCCTTATATCTGTAAATTACTTTTGCCTTGTAAATAAGGTTGATTATCGGAGTTCGATAAGTATTATTTGGAAGTCTTTGATTATTCTTATTAAATGTGTTGTAATCACTGTTCCAAGCTCCAGTTCTCTCTAATCTGTCCTTTGGATGAGAGGGGCTGTGACAACTATTCACACCGCTATACATATATGCATCACTAAACATGCATAAATACTATATACGTTCTATCTGAGTCTGAAATCTCCAATATGGTAATAGCTAAAAACTAGCCATGAAAAACTTCCATCGTTGCTATTACCCTCATCATCAAAGCCAGCCATCATGCATCCACTACCATCAGCCGCCTTATCTGAATCTAGTATCTCCATACCACAATCAACCTTGGGAGGTGGTGATCTGTAAGCACAATCAGAGAAAGAGTAGAGTGGAAACACTCCAAGATGAAGAATATACGTTGTCAAGAATAAATAACATCCGATCGATGTCAAGGACTATCGATGATCGCATGCGAATCGCAAAACTCAAGCTCATCCTCAAATGATCTCGGGACACTAGGTGGCCTCAAAGAACCGACCTCGCATCACTGAAATGATGGATGTGGTGTCTTAGAGACAGGAAAAAAAAGAATAGTTTGAAATGGAATGAGGTCTATAGCGGATGCAAATGACTGTCCGTATAGATTCAAGTTAATCGAAAACATCTCAGAACCAAGCATGTGGTACTCATGAATCATAGGAGTAGAATCAACATCAGGTAAGACTGATTGAGAATCTGGTATAATCGGGTCCAACTCTGTGATAGAAAGACTAGTATCAGGCCCAGAGATAATAAACTCAATATCAACGGGCTCAAGATCATCATCTTTAGGTACAAAAGCAAAATTACCACCAACTCAACGGTGAACTCTCGATAAAATGGCTGTGGATGGACTCGTTGGTTTGTATACCGAAAGCGTAATGGTTGATCTTGTATACAATGTATCATATTACCACATATACAATCTCCTATCCGGATTGTTTACTTAATTGCATATGTTGTCCCATTATCTCATACAAAAGTTAGATCATACAGTGTGTAGAAGATCATAAAAGTCTGTATGATTAGTTAAGATAGTTGAGATATAAAAATGGTCATAGCTGAGACAACTTGAGGACGAGTTGTCGATATAGGATATAGTATAGATAAGAAGTGACTTGACTTGGTTGCTTGTTTGTGGTGGTACGTCTTGATGGATCACAGTGAGACTCTATCTGACCATCGTGAAGAACCTAGATGTCGGTGACTTTACATTGATCTAAACCTCAATAAGGTTTTAGGTGAGTATGAATTACTGACCATCACTTTGACTTGTTATGGGTGAGGTTATATGAGATAATCTGAGATTCTCCGCATCTTGGGTGGTTGCAATGCTTATATGTCATGCTAGTTACCCAGACGAGTCACCGATCCGCTTATGATGATGACATCCCCTTAAGAAGCTCAAAATGTTATTGTACTAAACTCTACAGATTGAATTAGATCAAGTACAATAATAAGGTTGAGTGGTACTACTCAAGGAATTAAAGAGATTAATTATTTTAAGCAGTCAGAGTGCTATAAATAATTAGTGGACGTGCGATATCTTAAATACGAGGATTCGTAAGTCTAAGTGCAAGCCCGACTCAACTTCGGTAATAAATGGATAAGTCAGCATTTGTTCTCTAGTGTAATGAATAAATATTTATGAATTAATTTATGTTATGGACTGAACATAAGATAATTAATTCATTTTAGGCCAGTCTTTATTCATTGCATTTGATCCGCGGGCTGACCCATCAAGGCCTGTTACTGCCATAATTTTTATCCCCACTATAGAGTCCCATTGGGACTCTTTTCTGATTTATATATTATTTTAATATATTTACAATATCTAGATAGATATTATCTAATATTATTAGGAGATAATTATTCTAGATATGATTTATCTTTAGGGGTTAAAGATAATTATTGTATTTATTAGATATGCAAGATTTACCTGTGCATGCCAATAAAAATGTACTTACTTTCATGCTCATGTATGACGCAACATCGTCCCTCCTATAATAAATACCTGATGAAGCCCAAACTTTTAAAGTTATCGAAAACACCGAACTTTCAAGTCTACAAACTCAAGCTCATAACCTTTAAATCATTCGAACAAAGTATTTTCAAGAAGGAATTTTACAAAGTGATCAATAAATCCTCGTAGTACAAATATACTTATTTACTCGAGATTTCAAAGATACATTCCCTTAGAGTCTAGGCCTTTATCCGTAAACATCTTATGTCTAGATCTAGTTAAGTTGTTGTCTGTAATATCTTAATCTTAAGTTAGAAAACCAAAACCCTTACAACTAGGAGTTAAGAGTAGAAGGTAGAAAAAGAAGGCAAGTACGCAACGAAGTGTCAACTGCTGGAAAGTTTAGGTTCTTTACACCCGTAAGTGAAGGAAGATATGTCAAGTAAGTCAGGGGTACAAATAAGGTGAATTTCTGTACCTATGTATTCTTGCACCCGTAAGTGAGACAATCTCAGTTAGTGGGTTAACTGATTTATTAGTCCATGGATATATGAGCAGATCTCTTCGAATCACGTAAAACTCTAAGTGTGCTCCCTCAAATTTAATACTTTAAATTATATGTTATTGAACTGTTATCACTATCAGCACACTTATCACAACATATATTTGAAACCTCCATCAGTAGCACTTTGCTACTGAAGAGATAACCTAATACTAACTCAGTGCTTATTTGATTGTCTTTTTAAGTTAGTTTCAGTAAGGTAAAAACGTAATCATCACATTCCGTACCTAAGTTAATTATCATTCCAACTGATCAACTAACAAAGCAATGAATAAGATTGCTAACTGACCACACTTAGTACAAGACTCTCATTTGCTTATCTGATCATCACTACTACTCTCAGTATTGACTGATATATGTTAACCGACATATACTAATCTCAATAGAAGGTTAAGTCTTGCTTAAGAAAAGTTTACATTTGTCTTAACTAGTGTATTCCCCCATACACTATTACAACCCCACACATGAACATAAAAAATCTCTACCTACCATACAGATGGAAGAATATTGTCATGCATGTGTTTATTAGGCATGGTTCAATGTATAAAGACTTAAAACCTATCCAAGACCCAGTTATCTTTTAGAAATATATTATATTCTTTTATTTTGAATATCTTTACTACGATGGCAGGTTTTGATGAAATGTCAAACCTGACTAATATTATAAAGTTATGAGATGTGTTTTAGGATTAAGATCACGAAAGACGTCCCAAACCGAAGGCTATTTTTGTGGGTAATTGTCAGATATGTTGCGTTTCAAAATTGAAGGAAGTTAATTGTTGAATGATAGAACATTTAATATTGGTGTATTTGTAAGTCTTCTCTTCGATCGCTAATAAGAAAAAAAGGGATACAGATTCGAAGATATCCTTAAGAATTTGAATATATTTTTGTAGATACGAAAATGTTTCTAAAGATATGGTCTTAGTTTATCTATAAATAGTCTAGATTTTCATGTAATATATATGTTCATACGCATACAATACCCGCTGCACTCTTTTTTCTTGGATTGGGTTTTGTCCCAGTGAATTTTTTCAGAAAGATTTTAACGAGGCAACACATAATCTATCAAAATCTCTATTACAAGCCATATAAATATCAACACTCTTTTCATCTCGTTAGACTTCTCATACTCTTTGTCTTGTTTCCTCTTAATCACCATGTTTTTAATCATTCTAATCATTTTAGTTAATCATTTAGTTATTTAATTATTAAGGTGTAAAATCATGACTCAACAAATGTCAATTTTCTCAAAAGTGGGTATTTTTATGTGTTTTGTGTTTGTGAATATATTTTATCTTTATCTTTTCAAAATGGATATAATCTTAGGGCTGTAAAATTCGTGCGTGTCGGGTCGTTATCGTGTCGACACGATAACGACACGACCTGATAAGACCAAACACGAATACGACCCGTTAAGGATCTGTCCGACACGAACACGAACACGACACGAACACGAATATGACACGATTTTTTTCGTGTTGACACGACACGATAACGACACGACACGATAAATTTAAATCAAAATTAGAAAATAAATAAATAGAAATAATAAAAATATATAACATATAATTAAATTAATATTAAACATATTAAAATATTATCGAATTATACGAAAACGACACGAACCGACACGAACACGAATGCAACACGAAAATTATCGGGTTACACGAACACGACACTGATCCGACACGAAATTATCGTGTCCTTATTGTGTCGACACGATAAGGACACAAACACGATAAGACTGAACACTAACTCGTTAATTTCGTGCGTGTTCGTGTCGTGTTCTCGTGTCGTGTCGAAAATTGCCAGCCCTATATAATCTATCATTAACCCTATTATGTTTTAGGTGAAGTTTTATAATATTCATATTTGATAACCTACATATTACAATTACCCGTTCTTGTAAAAGCTTGTTAAAAGTACCTAAAGTTACATATTCTATTTGGGCCCATTATTGTCCCCTAATCTCATCACCTATATTGTTTGTTGATTTTGGAAAAGAATACAATCAAATTCGCAGGCATGGTTGCCTGCTTACTATTTTTTGAATTAAAAATCTCCACCTACCACGCAGGTGGGAGGATATGGTTACGACTATAATATGATCGTGATGCATAATTTTCGATCTTAAGGACCAGTGTTATGATGAAGTTAATTTTTTGACTAATTATTCGATAAATATTCTAAAAACAACATCATCGTGAAAACTAGGACTGTGAATCGGTTAACTGAAACCAAAAATTAGAAAATTTAGTAATCGTAACCGATATCGGTTATCGATTAACCAAATTATAATATTAAAATTAAAAATATGATATATTACCAAAATTAATCGAATTAACGAAATAATTTAAAAATTATCGAAATTACAATATTAAAATTAAATAATTTCAAGAATTTAATAATTAAATATATATATATATATATATATATATATATATATATATATATATAATTTGTTAATCGCTTATACCCGATAACCGATTTTTTTAAAAGCTAACGATACGAATCGAAACCGAAAAAGTCGGTTATTGGTTAATCAATAACCTAATTTTTCGGTTTCGATTTTGGGTTAACCAATAACCGATTCTCACCCTTAGTAAAAACTGTTACTATCGCACGTGCCGATCAAATTCTTTTTATCCTGATTGCTGTTTTTACATAGCGAAATCGAAAAACACACTGTGTGTGTGTGTTGGCCTAGTGGTATAGTGGTTAATGCCCGAGGCCTAAGGTCTCGGGTTCGAGTCCACCGTAACAAAACCTTTAAAATTTTTGTATTAATTGACAAAAAAAAATCGAAAAACATTAATTACTATTATGCATATAAATCAATTCAAAAATAAAATAAAATTCATCACATAAAAATGCTAAAAACGAAAAATACTTCTAAAACTTCATGCACAATAAACTCCTACAATTATTAGGCAATTTTGCATGCACAATTATTGGAGACACAAATACAAGTTGTGTAAGAATGTGCACTTATGATAGCCATCACATTCAATTCATTTACAATCATTTACAACTATTCAATTTCTCACCAATCACTATTACATCCAAGGACACCTTTGTGCGTTTACCTATTTTAGTATATTTTTTACATAGAGCTATAGAAGTGGGTATTTTTAATTTATTATTTATCAGCTAATTTTATATATTAACACTTATTTTTTGCACTTTTTCATACTCGATGAAATTCAATAAAATGAAGTTTAATGCTCGAATTGTAAGAGACAAACCAAAACGAAGAACCAAATTAACTAGCTTTTTTTAGATACTCATATGCATGCACTAATTATGAATTTGCCTTGGACGGTATAGCAGCAAATAATGAGTATATTTGTATTTGTAAGTTTATTGCAGACTTATAATTTTAAGAATATACTTTCTCTGCCCCCTATAAATATTCTATTTCAAAATAAATCTTATTTTCAAATAAGTGTCTTATTTGAAAAATCCATAGTAAATACCCCGAATATTTGAACACCAATTTTCGAATTTGAAGGAATTTAATTACGATAAATCCGAGAATGAAAATGAACGTCGATAATTGCCGATTTTTAGTAAATGGAAAATTCTATTAATTTTTCGCATATAATGGATCTTAATAATAAATAATTATGTTTTTAAATATATGTGAGATATTATTTAGACAAGGATTACATTAAGAAAGAAAAAGAAATATCTTCTCTTATTAGTTACATTATTTTCGAAAATAATGATGCACATATGATTAATTTGTGATCAAGTGTGAGATCACATTATTATTAAATAGATAAGATATTATTTTGTTTGTATATGGAAGATATTTATTTTATGGGATAAGATAAGATAATGACATTTAAGAGATAAGATATGGTTGATAATGACATTATGCTTAAGATAAGATTTTGCTAGAGATATTTATTAAAGATAAGATAAGGCCATTAATTATATTTGACCAAGCGATGATAATTATCTCTTTTAAATGCTTTAATAATGTCATTATATCATGAGTGAATAATATTTTTGTCTCTAGCTTATAATTTTCGAAAACTATGCTTTAAGGTGTAGATATTTTTATCAAATAATTTATTTAATTGCACAAGCTTTAATTCTTGAAAAATATCATGAAATCAAGGTCAATATTATCTCTTAGATATTATGTGAATTTCGAAATTAGTGATTAATGGAAGAGTAGAAGAAAAATTGTGATTTAAATTCTAAGCCTTTAATTTTCGAAAAAAATGGGAATTATGCTAGAATTGTTCAAGGAATTTATTTTATGATACAAGAGCATTATATTTATATAATCCTTCATTAAAATAATATTAGTTATTAAAAGAATAAAGATTTGATGATTTAATCTTATTTTCTAATTATTAATCGATAACTTCACTTTAGTACATATAATTGTTCTTAATTATTTTTCCTATGATTTATTCTATCATATAAAACTTAAATTATGTCAAATAGCTATTAATTAGAAGAAAATAAAATATGTAGCATATATGTATACATATGACCGAAAATTGCATGATATAGTGTGAAAAGAAGAATATTTTTCATATCTTTGTGACATTGAAGTATATGATTATGATGTAGAGATATTATTAATGTTAAGATAAGGTGAATCATTAATTTAACAAGTGGATGTATTATTTTGTTTGATATGACCAAATATTCGACTATATTAAGAAAGAAATAATTTTGAAACTCTTTGATAGTGATGTTTAATCTTTGATAATGATATGCATTAATTAATAAAGATAAGATAAGATAATATTTTGTCTCATATAACAAGTTGTGATGGCGAAAATTAAGAAGATAAATTAGAGTTGTAATTGTTGACTTTATACTAAGATATTTTCATAAATCATGATTAAATACTTTATAACTTCTATAAATATACATTACCCCTCTCACATATCTATAAGGCACGAAAATTCAAAAGAAAAATAGAGAGAAAAATATAGAAAGTGTTCTCCAAAAATTCTCTTCAAACCTAAGTAGAAAAACGTTGCCGACACCGATCAATCCCGATTAAAAGGTTAGAAATCATACAAGCCTTTGATGTATGCAAAAATATTAGAAATTCATACATGATATGTTAATTTATATGCTTTTGAGATTTATGTGAAGTATGAGAAATTTTGTTAAATGTTTAAGTTGTTAATTAAATATGTTTATATGATGGTTGTAAGCTTATATTATGAATTTAGTACAAGTTAAGCATGTTATAAAGTTTCTTATAAAAAACCGAAAATATGTGAGAGATATATGTTGATGAAAATGAATTTTAATTGTTGTTTTGAGCATGGATTGATGATAGTTAGTATGGTTTAAGTATGTATGAATTAAATCATAATTTTTGAAAAAATATAGAATATTATGTAATAATAATTTTGGTGTATGATGAATATTATGACATATTATTGATATATGATGATAATAATGTGTTGTGTGAATTAATTAGAATTCTTGAAAAATGTTTATGTAATTATCAAGATTTTTGAAAACTATGATGTAAAGGGTTATGATGTCAAAATTTTCCTATACCTAATGTTATTTGATATTATGGATCCTATGTTAATATAGTATGATATGTGAAAATATAGGAATTTATGGATAAGTTTGGTAAATATGTTAAAAGGACCGAAAATAAAAAGAAAGAAAGATAAAATTTCAAATTTATTTTATTACATGTGATCACATATTTAGATCCAAAAATATGTTTAAAGTATGCTATGAATTCATGGGATTTTTAAAAATGAAGTATAATATGTTTACGTTGAAAATATTTACTAAGTGACGTAAGACTTTGAAATAAAGTGTTATGATTAATTAGTTTCATGTGTAATTGGTCATAATTGATGTTAAAGTGGATTTATGAGATTTATTAAAAGTATGTTAATAATAAATTGGAATCAGAGAATATTATGCAAGATTAATTGTTTTATATGTTCTAAGGTGAATTATGAGAAAAACGTTAGTTTGAAGTTGAAATAACTTGATTAAAGTATGAAAGCATGAAATATGTTAGTACGTGAGAAGAGTTATGTTATTTCCCTAGTTAAATATAAGTATCTCTGATAGAATGAATAAGACGTGTAAGGTGGAATATGAAACGAGAAAATATTGCTAATAAACGAGAATTGTTGAAAAAATCGTATTAAGAAAATACGTTAGTGCGCGACGAAGTTAGTTATGAAATTAAGGTTCGTAATCTATACGAAAAGATGTGGACTGAAGGAAAGAATGAAAAGATTGAGTATCATCTCTCTTCGAGACACGACGAATCTAATCAACGTAATATAGTTGTTAAGTGTGATAAAGGATCCTTTGATGTTAATAGAGTTGATGTTAGTAAGTCCGTTGTTGCGAATCGATGATTTTTAGAAAAGCGCAGTGCTGTACTAAATTTCGTTTCTTACATTGATAAGGTCCGGCTCAGAAGTGAAAGAAGACGACAAGTGACCACTAGTGACATAAGAACATTAAGTTCTTAAGGTGGGCTTTCTTATCTCAACAAAATGTGGGCTTTCTTATCAAAACAAAATATGAGCTTTCTTGGAAAATGAGATTTCGAAAATATTTACTGTTATTACTTTACTGCTTTTCTTATTCTACAAATGATGAAGTACGATATTGTATGTCAAAATGTTTTATGTTTTGTATATATCCATTTGGGTTGGCCGGGCCAATAGGAGATTACGAATTCGGATCCTACTAGTGAGAGACTAGTTAGGATTGTGTACACTTTAACCTCTGAACCGCCGGTAGCGGTCAGTCGTGCGTTCGGGTGAAGGGAGGCCTCTCTCCTGGCGCGTTCCATATCCGACTTGGAATATACGTTGTGAGAAAATGCCTGGCCAGACGATGTTTTGAGAAAATGATGAAAAATGTTTTAGTAAGAACAAACCATTTTCAAATAAAACTCTTGTGTCTTGCTGTGATGGTGCAGCACAATGTTTCGTAAATGAAAGGAAAAATATTTTTGGCGTGTGTCCATTGAGTACTTTGTACTCAGCCCTGCATGTTTGTTTTTAAATGTGCAGGTTGAGCTGATGAGGGAACAGAGCGGAGTTGAGCGGAGTTCTTTTGTCGACTAGTATGAAACATCTTTTGGTTCGCCTTGAGAATGCATCTTCATATGCATGTCTCACTCGCTTATTCGCCGCAAACTCTTGAAATTCTTTTCAATTCTATAACTATGTTAAGTCTTTGACCGTCTTTTGAAAGCTTTGTAAAAGCTACTGCTTTGTCGAACCTTGAAACAATCATATATATATATATATATATATATATATATATATATATATATATATATATATATATATTATTTTTCCTTCTATCCTTAATTTGGTTATGCTACGCAACATCTATGCATCCTCACATGTGAAATGAGTTGAAAATCTCCTTCTTTATATTTACTTAATCCAACCCCAAGTCACGGTCTGATAAGGTGGTCTTTCGGGATTAGCCGAATCGGGCTGTGACATAAATATTACATAATTTCCTTATCATCATGACAACTCTTTTAATTTTTCAATTTTATAATAAACTAGTGTGTAACCGTCGAGTTTCGATGGGGACTCACTTAATGTTATAACTTATAAGTTAAAATTTTAAGAAGATATTCATACTTTATTTCGTCTCCTAAAAAAAATATAAATAGTCTAACAAATTATGACGACCCGACTTCCCAAGGAAGTACGGATCATATGGATCGTCACTGGTATGATAAAGCAGCGGATATAAACATAACTAATCAATGCAATTAACCATTTAACTACTCAATACGCATAGACTAAAAAGGGATAAGCTATTCAATACCAACTCAAGTCACAGAAGGACTTGTCAAAAAGGTTCAAGGTTCAAATATAACCCAATCAGGGCACAATTCAAGGAACGAGGTACGAACTCAAGTTCAATATGGTATGAAAGCAGTTATAATCAAACATCAAAATAATATCAGAGTTAGGCAGCAAATAAACGTGTGGACATGCATATGACGATGCATGCCCAAGGTTCTAGAAACATTTCTAATAAAGCATCAAAATGACCGCCACTCGCACCACCGCACCCATCATCAATCCTTGCTCAACCCGCACATCAAAACGAGATGCAGGCTAAGTACAAAAGTACTTAGTGGACTCATTGCCTAAAACATTTTCTTTACCAAAAGTTATTGAACTACCCACAATAGCACATGAGGATTTTAGTTAAAAGACTCATGCCTATCAAACATTTTATCATTTCTCAAAAGCGTCGTTCGACTATTTCATTCACGTTGTTTCCATATCCGATCATTCATTCATTCATTCACAAGCACTATGGAGTGGCCACCTACACATAGTCGCCGTGACCGATCGAGGTAGCTAACCTTAACACACAACATGCGTGTACACAATCCGAGTTAGTCCTTAACTAAGTCGGATCCGATCGTTACCCTTTTTAACGTTGGTGGACCAACACATTCACATACCACATTGGATATACCAATCTCAGATAGGATAACAACAAAACATAAACATTTGACAGTCAATAACATTTCATGTGATAATATTTCATAAAGCTTTGTAAATCATGCTTTGAGATATGCATAACATTTTTTTTGTTTCAAGAAAGCCCACCTGCTAATCCAAAGCTAGTGGTTCTAAATGAGCAGGTGTGATTGTTCTTCCTCGCCGACTACGCATTTATCAAACCCTTCATAAGAAAATAACCTTTCTTAGATTCTTTCTATCGATCAAAGGTCGTTTATAAATTACGACTTAAAGTTCCCAATTAGGGTTTGTTTATGATTTAATGTGATTGTTTTAAGATAATTTCTATTATCTTACATTCCCAATTCCCAAGCTACATTACTTCATTGTTCAAAGGTGAACTTCAATTATGAATCACATACTCCGAGTCCATCCTCGACTCTTAACCTTAGTGTTATTCTAAACGTTATTATGTTATAGATTGTCGGTAATCAAATTATGACTGGTAAATTAGGATATTCTCAAGCCACTAACTAGACTTAACAATTATAGTTACGTCATAGTAGGTTATGCTTGACGACTTGTCGTATTAGCACGACAATTAAAAGATGAGTATTAACTTATGATTCAAGTGAACACATGCTATCATGTAAGTAAGTACTTAAGAATAAAAGAAGTGCTTCGGGAATATTAACTCGACTTTTGAGACATAAGGATCGACATCTTATGTTCGAATCTTTGCTTACACATGACGACATTGTTTGTTTCTCTTAACTCGTCGAAGATTATATAAGTCGTATAATCGTTATTCGTTATCGAGTTATTTTGACGCTCAATCTAATATCGTATTGGGTTGTCGTTATTGAGTATCAACGTTGTAGCTCGGCTTTTGGTTTTTCTAACTTAGGAACTCATGTCTGAGTATCCTTTTAATAGTAGCAAACCCTAATTTATGTCTAACTTCGATTCTTGTTGATTCCTTCTTAAGTTATCGAAATTGGTTGATTTCTTTTGGATTCTTGTACATATAGTATTATGTTGTTTACGTTTGGGGTTTTGGTTTGTCGGTACAACATAAACATAAACATTCAACACTAAACAATACCATACACAACATAAACTATACTAAAGCATTAGAAAACCCTAATTTCTAACATAATGCAAAACTATTGTGTATGTGTGTATAAGTGTTCAATTCATTCATCACAATCACAACCATTCATTCCAAGCTTATAAGCAACTATCATAGTACCATTTAACATAGAATTAAACTCATACTTAGCCATTTTGTTACGTTTTCGATAATTAGCAACAATTAGCATATGTATCCAATAAATTCCAATAAAATCATGTTATACTCTATCATACTATAGAGTTTAATTACCAACTCAATACCATCATATAAAATTTCAAATCATAGGTTAAAACATATAGTTTTCGGCCATCACCATTTAATGAGCTTTTGTTTTCAATAAATTCTACACAAATTATATCATGCTTATACCATATACTAAACATGAAATATCATTTCATATCATGCATTAAAATTTAAATCCATGCTTTCACCACTTAAGCATTTCGGTAATCACCATATATACATATACATATTAAATAAATTTCATTCTTTCACAATATGGTTATATAATGCAATTACATGTAATATAAATATTAAATATCAACTAACATTTATAATATCACATACCCTATTATTTTCAACAATAAAAATCAAATAAATCACTATATATATACATATTATAGTTCACGGTAATATGGGAAAAATAGGAGAGGTGTTTGAATAAATTCAAGGTTAATATATGATGTTCATATCATATCTTAAACACCATATCTCAACTATTTCCAACAAACAAAAATCAAACAATACTATAAAAATATATATGTATTCGGTCCTAATAAATAAAAATAGGAGATGTGTTTCAAAAATTCCAAGATTCATATATGATGTTCATATCATATATTAAACACCATATCTCAACTATTTTCAAAAAGAAAAATCAAACCATGGCTTAAATCAAGCCTAAAGCTCACGTTTTTTTTTTTTTAAATAAAGTCCAAAAATATTCTGAAAATTATGATATTTATTCTACATGCTTCTAATACATTAACAAGCAACAATATCAAATAATATTTGATCGATCTAAAACATACTCAAATTCACTGCAATCGCATGCGAGGTAATTGTAGCGTGATAAGTTAACACGAGTCGTCTCTCAAGGAAAACTTAACAGGGCTTATTGTTCATGTCATACACATAAAGCAATTAAAACTTAAACATTCTAATAACAACGGGGGTTGAACATGCAAGAATTGAAATACGAGAAAATAAACAGCGATCCTAAACTGGGGGTTGTCAATCCCAAGCTAAACTAATAAAGCGTTAAATCTAAACCAGGGGTTGTCAATCCCTAGTTGAACTATGAAAGCGATAAATCAAAGCGGTAAATAAAAGCATATGCAATCATATTATTCATAGGGTTTGTCAATCCTCAATCTAAATCTAATTGCAAATAAAAACATAATCATCAATCCATCTCTAAGAACAGGAATTAATCGAAAGCAATATAGATTAAAGCAACATGAACACAATCCACTGTCACTATGAATTGAATCCAATAAAAATACCAATTGCATGAAATGTAATTTAATCTCAAACAAGAACTGTAAATCCCAAAACATAAATTGATAAACAATCTCAAACAAAGCATATAAATATTCGGATGAAACATGAATTGAAAGGAAGAAAATGCAAATTAAAACTAAGGTTTATCTGTTGGTGTCGATCTTGAAGAGCTCTCAAGAATCCTTGGTGAAGAACGACAGCATTGCGTCCGAAAAGAAAAATAAGAATCGCCCCCTCCCTTGCCCTAACGCGCGTTTATATATAAATAAAATAACTGAGCGCCGGTTAGGAATGAGCGTTGGCTCAGAAAACATTCTGCCTTAAACTTGAACGCTGATTCAAAGTGAACACCGGATGAAAGGAGTCTTCTAACTCATAGGTGAGCGAGCGTTCGGAAGAGCGAAGCGGCGGGCGATGGCGAGTTGAAAGGTCTGTGATGAAACGCCGGTTGGGGTCGAGCGCTAGGCGCTGGAGAGGAGCTGCTTCAGCGGCGCCGAGAGGCCGAGCGAGCGGCGGCGCTGGTTGGCGTTGTGACTCGGCACGGACGGGCGCTGGAGATTGGGGCGAAGAGGTGCTGGGCGCAACGCTGGCGCTGGAAAGCCAGCCGGACGAATCTCGAGGGCCGCGCGGCGCGCGCGCGCGGCGGCGCGCTGAGTGGGCGCTCGGGTGGAACGCGTCTTTGGGCGCGTAGGCGCGTGGCGATGGATCCCGCCACGGACGGCGTCGGTGTTGCGGGCGCCGGGCGGCGCGGGCGGCGCGAGACGGCGAGGCAAGCGCGGCGCGCATGCTGAGCGCCGGCTGCCATTGAACGCGCGAGGTAAATTCGCGAACGCACGCTCGATGCGAGCGCCCGCTGGGTGGCCGAGTCATGCGAGGATGGGCGAGAATGCGTGCATGCGGGTGCTCTTGGTCGACGCCGTGCGATGGGCCATGCGACGGGTGCCGTGCGCGACTTTAACGATTCGACTCGTTCTCCCTCGTCTGAACTCCGATTTACGCACGGCTTTCGCCTACGAACTCCTGTCGAGATTCTCTTCATTATACTTGATCATTGGCACATCCAATTCATCCTATTTAAATGCTGATTTTCTGCAAAACATCGAAACAACGAAGTAAGTCCGAATCGATAAATATTAATCAAACCAACGTCATAAATAGGACAAACCATGGAAATGACATGTAAAACAATACCAAGAATCATCACAAAATCATACCAAACAACTCCCCCACACTTATCCATTTGCTTGTCCTCAAGCAAAGTCTATACTAATAAGAGTAGAAGAATAACTCATGCAACTTAACCCTTAATCCAATCAATCAAACCTCTTTTTGCAATTCCCCCAAACATGATGAATACATAATCAAAGTTAACGTAAACAAATCTAAGTTTGTGAAAATATCAAACAAACAGGTAAGTTATTTTTGCTCAGACCCAACTCTCCGCTAGAGGTGAATTAACTAAAATGGTTACCTTTAGCAACAAGTTTCTTTTGAGAACGCAAAGAAAGTATAAACAAATTTTGGAACAATGTTCGAAAGGTGAAGTCTCGATGAACTCGAGTCTCCTATCGTGGTGTCTCATGCCCATTTCTCAATTAACGAGAAAGAGGGGCAGAATCCCATCCTCCATTTATACAATCTCAACAATTCATTGGAGTTTTTCTCCTCTTCTTCACTTTTTTTTATATCCCTTTTTTCACACTTTTTTTTTTATAATGAAACAAGTATATAGGTAACCACACTGTTAACACTACCCCTAGCATTAGCCGGACAAATCATGTCAATAACCACCGATTTAAAATCAATTCACACAATCTCGTCAATTCTCGCCAATTCACGTTGCACTTTAATCACATGAAATCAAGATAAACGAGAAATACATCAAGGTCCGATCAATACCACGAGTTCAACAGCACAAATCAAAACCTTAACTTATTCGCATAGACACAAACTTAAGACCAAGCAATCAAAATAAGCACAAGGGCACATCATTGAGCATACAATATATATATATATATATATATATATATATATATATATATATATATATATATATATATATATATATATGAAACGCACACAAACCGAGTAAACATCCCCACATTTTAAATCGAGCATCGTCCCCTGCTCAAAACATTATAAGATCAAAATGACCAAAGAGGATGATACTTCCACGATAATCGACGAATGTGCGCTGCAGTGTTGGAGCATCACAACTTATCTCACCGCTGATGAAAAAAAACGCAAACCCTTCTTCCCAAATTCGAGCAAAACTAACACAAAGACAACAGACAGATCAAAGAACAACGAAACAAGCAAAAAGAGAAAGAAAGAAAAAGAAAATAAAAAACCGTGGGTAACTCCCACGAAGTACTTAGTTTAACGTCGTGAGCCCGACGTAAACCAGACAACAACGGACTATCCATAATCTTTTACCTGCAGGAATACCATCTCAGCCAGAGCATCACTAGTAACCATATAAGAACAGAGGACAGTAAAGAAAACAAGTAATGCACAATTTAAGCTCAAGTCGAACATCCTATTCTCCAAAATAAAATAAATAATTTCAATTCCCAAAGTACAGTACTTTGGTGAATTAGGATGTTGACAAATAATTGATGTTACCTCAACATTTGTCCTCCTCTGGGATCCCGTACTCCAATTGTTGAGGCGGTCAATCACTTCCAGTGGGCTTTGCATGCTTGCAACTTCACATGCCCACTCTTCCTCGTCAGCCGACCTTGTAACCACTTCCTCGTGGCTCTGATCCTGCTTCTCATCCTCACATTCCCATTCTTCCTCATTTTCCACCTTCTCTGGCTGCAGCAACTCATCAGATGTCTCTCCCACCCCATTCTCAACGAATGGGTCACTTTCAAGAACAGTGACCGCCTGGACCTGATCGGATTGGTTTGGAAGTTCCCTCGCTGCACGTTGTTGTTGATACTCAACCCACTTCGCAGCAATCAGTCCCACTTGTTCCTCTAAACGCTCAAGAGTTGCGTCTCTATCATCCAATGGCGAACTCTGATGGTCAGTGGTCGCCTGAGCCTCATAGGGTGAGCTTGGAGGCTCCCCTATTGCATCTTGTTGCAGCAACTCGTCCAGCTTCTCAGTCATCATTTCTAATTTTGCTTGCAAGCGCCTGATTTTGGTGTCGTCAGCATCCAACTTTTTGACGAACTTATCATCCCAAGCTGGCATTTGAGGTGGAGGTGGGCTCATGGTATGAATACTTGAGGAGGAGGGTTTTATTGTGAGTCCGGCATGCGCAATGAGGTGGTTGCTCCCAATAGGCATTGTAGGATTTATCCTCATAGTGCAATGGAGGTGATTGGTCCCAGTAGGGATTGGAGGCTTGATCCTCATAGTACGGTGGAGGTGGTTGGTCCAAGTTGGGATCATAGGTTTGTTGCTCAGGGTAGGGATCATAGGCTTGATGCTCGTAGCCTAACGGATATTCCTGAGAAAAGCCGAATTGGGCTCCTTCTTCACAAGAAGAATTTGCCCAATACGACGAACTCTCCTCCCCCCAGCCGGGTTGACCATATTCGTACTGTTGATAACCCTGCATTAAGAGACACCAACAACAAAAACAAGATCAAACGCACCAGGGGGAGAAAAAGGCAAGAACGAAAAGAAAAACAGAAAACAAACAACACAAACAATACGCCTAAAGTTTTCCCCGGCAACGGCGCCAAAATTGATCGAGCTAAAAACACACTCAAATTCACTCGCAATCGTACGATGTAATTGTAGCGTGATAAGTTAACACGAGTCGTCTCTCAAGGAAAACTTAACAGGGCTTATTGTTCATGTCATACACATAAAGCAATTAAAACCTAAACATTCTAATAACAACGGGGGTTGAACATGCAAGAATTGAAATACGAGAAAATAAACAGCGATCCTAAACCGAAGCGTTAAATCTAAACTAGGGTTGTCAATCCTAGTTGAACTATGAAAGCGATAAATCAAAGTCAGAATAAAAGCATATGCAATCATATTATTCATAGGGTTTGTCAATCCCAATCTAAATCTAATTACAAATAAAAACATAATCATCAATCCATCTCCAAGAACAGGAATTAATCGAAAGCAAGATAGATTAAAGCAACATGAACACAATCCACTGTCACTACGAATTGAATCCAATAAAAATACCAATTGCATAAAATGTAATTTAATCTCGAAACAAGAACTGGTAAATCCCAAAACATAAATTGATAAACAATCTCGAAACAAAGCATATAAATATTCGGATGAAACATGAATTGAAAGGAAGAAAAACATAAATTAAAACTAAGGTTTATCTGTTGGTGTCGATCAGTTGAAGAGCTCCTCAAGAATCCATGGTGAAGAAACGTGGCTGCGTCCGAAAAGAAAAATAAGAATCGCCTCCTCGCGCCCTAACGCGTTTATATATAAATAAAATAATCGAGGCGGTTAGGAATGATGGGCTCGAAAACATTCTCGCTTAAACTTCAACGCGAT
Organism: Salvia rosmarinus; assembly: GCA_036937905.1. Classification (NCBI taxonomy): domain Eukaryota; kingdom Viridiplantae; phylum Streptophyta; class Magnoliopsida; order Lamiales; family Lamiaceae; genus Salvia; species Salvia rosmarinus. The sequence continues at coordinate 43,466,463 of CM072818.1, read as the reverse complement.
TCAAAGTGAACGCCGGATGAAAGCGAGTCTTCGACTCATAGGTGGCGAGCGTTCGGAAGGAGCGGCGCCGGGCGATGGCGAGTTGAGCGCGGCCCGTGACGAAAGGCGGTTGAGGTCGAGCGCTAAGCGCCGGAGAGGGAGTATGCTTCAGCGGCGCCGAGAGGCCGAAGCGGCGGCGGGCTGGTTGGGCGTTGTGACTCGGCACTGGACGGGCACTCGGGAGATTGGGCGGCGAGGCGCGCAGGCGCAGCTGGCGCTGGCAAAGCCAAAGACCGGACGGAGTGCGACGGCGCCGGCGGGCGCGGGCAAAGGCGCCGAGTAAGCGCTCGGGTGGAACGCTGGCGGCGGGCAGCGTGGCGCTGATCCCGCCGCCGGACGGCGCTTGATGTTGCGGGCGCCGAGGCGCGGTGGCCGGCGGGCGGCGGCGAGGC